>JAGVSP010000445.1:0-128628 GCA_022494985.1 Micrasema minimum | reverse complement strand
GTTGTATCGATCGATTTCGCGACAAAATAAGCTAACACTTTGCTGGCAATAGTTTTAGCATCGCTGGACTTGCATATAATGTGGCCAATGTATTGTTCTTCTACTACCAATATTCTGCGCTTGCCCTCCATGACTAACGTTTTATCCTTTCGTCCGTCGAGATACAAATGGACTGTCCTAGGTCGAGCTGAGTGGAAATCTGCACGTTCCTAGTTTGAGTACGGGCTCGGCGGATCTTACTGAGATCTACAACATTCTTACAATCATCTTCAGTCACTAAACCGATATCTTGTAATGCAGCAGACACGATGGCAGCTCCTGCCCGATCGGAAATGCCATAACGATCCAGTGTTCTGGCTACAACTGGCAAATTAAGTTTATTGAGCTGCTTGATTGCTATAGCAGTAGCTGTATCCGAGTTTACTACAACTACTGGACTGCCAGACGTAGATGGTTGATCTCCACCCGACAAGTTTTCCCTGTTTTGAAGTTCAGCGACATTGGGAAGGATTGATATTGCACTTCGAGACGTGGGTGGTAGTTTTGAGACCGGGGGTTGGATGTTGTTCTTTTCTTGGAATAATTTTCGCTTTAATTTTCGGGAAATTAGGTCTTCATTGTTCTTAGAAGATTTTCTGTCTAAGGCACCGATCATCAACTTCCTATCAGTTCTTTGGTCTGTTAGAAACTTTCTTTCTTGATTAGGTACTTTCCGATCATACGCACAGACACAAAAACTGAACGATCTGCATTTGCATGTAGCCACATCAAACAATCTCTTGCTGTCTCTTTTAAAATCATCCAGTTTCTTAAGGTAGCTCTGACTGTGCTTCCTTTCTTTATATGGTTTCAGAATTGAACGACATTTTTCATTATACACTTTTAATCGTGCCAGGATCGTGCGATGTTCTACGATCGGTATAGACGCTCATTTCCAAATGTCTTCTATTGCAGTGGTAACAATTCATAAGCCTCATTTGTCGAATTCTTTCTATTTCCCTTTGAATGTGTGACGTGAATGAAATATTTCATGTCTTCATGCGTCGGTAACACAGCAGCTGCTAAGACTTTTCCACCTCCAAACAAAGGACATTTTTTGTCCTCACTACGTAAACTCATTGTTTTGGCTTCACTCGATCGCGGAACAGTAAAAACGGTAGCTAACGGTAGCTAAAGGTGAAGTATGTGTGATGTAAAATGTGGTGGGTTTATGTACTTGGAATTTGTACCGTGTCGCAGTCGGCGGTAGGTATTTTGGTGTGTTTATGTATTTGGAATTTGTGCCGTGTCGCAGTCGGCAGTAGGTATTTAGGTAGATGCTATAGGTCACTAATGCATTTTTATTAGTCACAGGTCATCGCGTAGTCTATCTTGGCGCGTAGGTTTTTTATTATTGTTTATTATGATTCAAATTCAGGTGAAACAAAACAAATTTGCGCGAAAAATTACTTAATCGACAACGATGTTTTGCGGGTAAATACATGTTTTTTTAGGGTTCTTTCACTATTATTCTTTAGTTGTGTTTATCATTAGTTAACAGCAATTGAGAAATTGTATAATTTACTGTTAGAATTTATACAAAACCAGTTATTGCACTACCCACTTTTTTGAATATTTCTGATATTTCAAGAGCTTTGGGGCACAATTTGCAGATAAGATATTGAATCCAAATTTTCTGTGCTTAATATATATGTACCGGAGCACTGATTCCGCACCCCACCTTTTTGAAATTCGAAAAAAAGAAACTCCATACAAGCACGCTCCACCCTACTCTCTAATAATAATTGACAAAATTAATGTCATTGTAGTATCCTGATAATTATTACAATATTCTATCCAGTAAAATTGTATAAATAGTAAATACATCACTCCATCCTTCCACGAATCCACATTATTTTGTCCTCACTACAGGATTTTTGCCAAAAAGACTTATTTACAATCCTATTAGTTAATCATATTAGTTGGAGTAAAGGTGACAGCTTCACTATGTGCCGTTTGTTCTTTTTGTTTTTTCCCCATAATTTTATGCACCAACTTCTTGTGTGTATACAATGCGCCAGATTGAGAAAACTTTCTCTTGCAGATTTCACACTCAAATGGCTGTTCACCAGTATGTGTCCTGATATGGTTCTGGATGGTTGATTTAATCTGAAAGCAATTTACAATAAATAAGACAGTCAGGTGCGTGCATTCTATACATGTATAAAAGCAAAACTTCAGTGGGATTGATATAAAGAATGAACATATCGTCACCTGAATGCAAAACTAGCATGTGTTACCCAGGAGCAATACAAAGATTTAATTTTTTATATGGGACAGAGATATTTATTTATTTATTTTATTGTTTTTTTTTACGCCCATAGGGCTTTTACATAGACATTTTGAAATGATTACACAGTAGGTAGCTATAAGTATAAGCACAAGCCGCTTAGGTTTCATTGAAAATAGTATTTACAAATTGAAATATGTGCAAAATTCATAAGATTACGTAGTGATATTTTGAATCAAAAATTGTAAAAATACAACTTACTGCAAATTTTTTATCACAATACGGACACTCGTGTAATTTTGGTGGTTTGTACCCCTGGTGAACAATAAGGATGTGCTTCTGAAGATTGGTCTGAGTGGTAAAACCACTAGGACACATGTCACACGGGAATCTCTTTATTCCTTCGTGAACACTTTCATTGTGTAATATCAGACCCTTTTCGGCAATGAATGCTTTAGGGCATTTCTCACATTTGAACCTGAAAATATAACAAAATAGTAGATAATATTTGGGATGTCCGTAAGGAAACCTATTTAAAACTTTTTTTACTTTTATTCGCTCAGTTTTTACAAGATTACTCAATATAATGGATTTCACCATCGTTTTGTCTGCTGACATTGCTCCTGCTAGTCAATCGGTAGTATAATTTCTTAACTATGGGGTTCTTCCAGATAACATGAATATTCTTAAAAACGTTAATATTTTTACAATTCCAACGATATAAAACAATACTCAAAAATTTAGTTTTTATTAGTAAATTTATGTTTTAAAAACACAAAAATACAAATGATTTGAAACGCCCGTTATTGGCTAATGACGTCATACCCGTCCACCGTGAAAGGCGTGAAATTCATTCTGTAGTAAGCGCCTATATTGCTGTGACGTCACACCGCATGCGCGCCAAATGGAGGATTTTGCGAGCGATTTGAAAAAGTGCTATTTCAAACCGCGCTAGAAAATTCATTTGACATTGTAAAAATGTTTAAAAAAACTCCCTTGATATTGTAATTTTTCAATCAATTTTTTTTAAAATAAAAAATTGGAAAGAACCCCATTAAACCCTGTATGGATCGAGCAGTTACTATCGTATTCCTTGGAACACCGAGTAGATAGTACCAAAGCAGTGGTTTAACAGTGTATAATGTCATCAATGTGCTTTGTTTTAAGCTAGGGTGGTAGATTCAAGACAATCCTACCTGAATCTGCATATCACCAAAAAGTTATATTTCGAGTTGCTATATTAAGACAGATGTTTATAGTAAATTCTAGAATTTTCGTGTACTTGCTACATTACCTTTGCATCCAACTTATAGAGGTTCCTGCATTTACCTCTCACAAAAGTGTAGATTGCTATTTTCGCACCTCAAGAATCTTATTTGATGTTACATGGCTTAATTAAAGTAAATGAAATGATTGATTTTTTTTAAACTCTGAATTTTAATAAAACTTTTAGTTTTCGATAGGACAAGGCATGGAGGGCAAAAAAAGAAGTTGTGAAATTATGTAATATATTTTTTTATTATGAAATCTTAAAAAACATGGATAAAATTATAAAATTTTCAATATAAATATGTTTAACAATAATATTTGTGGTTTTAAATAGTATATCAACAATATCTATAGTACAAGTCCTGTGACATAAGGAGAAAGTATTTTGTTTATGAAATATTTTGTAAATAAAATCCAATTTTTTTAATTTATTGAACAAATTCATTGAATAGTTCATGCCTACGAAGTATTGTATGATTTTGTTCTTGAATTTTCAAATTCAGATTATTTTAAAACAATTTCCTTAAATTAGATTTTTCCCAAAATAAACATAAGGTTAAATCTCCATTGAAAGAAAAACGCATGTTTTCATTATTTTCACAAAGCTATAAAATAGGTACAGATTTTGAGATTATATAGTGAATCAATAAATTAATAGGATAGCTTTTCAATGTTGGGTAAACTTTTTAAAAGTAAATCTTTTGCTATTACTGATAAATTTAAAATGTCAGGTACTAACAGGGATCAGACTATCTAAAATTTCAGCCAATTATTTTTAGTGCACTCTTATAATATACATGTAATAATACTTCAAAATCAGTACATAATTTTTAATACCTACTTAGTATATTTCTGCCATGATCATTTCAGTTGACATTTTTGTTAAAAACGAGGCCGTCCATTTTATGCTACATGTGAAATCTATGGATTTAATTAGGCTTACCCAATGTCATCCATAATAGTAATAATGGACCCTACACTAAGCGGAAAAAGGAAATCAAAGTTGACTCCATATTACTTCATCACAATGGGCTCACCAAACTAAAACCATAGATTTCACATTTAGCAAAACAATATACTAGTAAATTTGGAATCGGCATATAGAAATCCATAAGAAATTATTTTTCCTTTATCTTTACAAGCCAAAATCACTTAAAGATTTGTGTGATTGACTAAATACAAAAAATTTAAAAATGCAATACAAATTAAGTGTATTAAAAATATCCCAGTAAATTTTGTCGAGTTAGGACGATATCGGAATCTCCAGATATGCAAGTAGGTATGATGGTCATGTTGGCAGATCTGTTAAAGTTAAATCTAGCATAATGTACTTACAATTGGGTTCTTTCAGATTTTCTATTTTTTATTTCAAAAAATTGATTGAAAAATTACAATATCAAGGGAATTTTTTTTTAATTTTTACGATGTCATATGAATTTTCTAGCGCGGTTTGAAATAGCGCTTTTTCAAATCGCTCGCAAAATCCTCCATTTGGTGCGCATGGGGTGACGACACATCAATATGGGCGCTGACTTCGTAATGAATTTCCCGCCTTTCATAATGAACGGGTATGACGTCATTAGCTAATAACGGGTGTTAAAAGTCACTCGTAATTTCGTGTTTTTAAAACATAAATTTATAATAAAAAACAACACATTTTTGATCATTGTGTTTTATATCGTTGGAATTGTAAAAATATACTTTAAATATTTATAACGTTTTCAAGGATATTCATGCTATCGGGAACAACCCAATTACTTTAGTAAGTACCTACTCACTTGGTAGGTACCTACATATTTACTTTAATATAAATTATTCAAATTATAGAACAATAAAACAAAAGTGTCTAATAAAATACCTGATGTTAATAGTTATTTAAAGCAAATTCCCCACCCAAATTTGGTTAAATGGTTAAATATATGTAACAATTATTGTAATAATCTTGGGTGGCTTATTCCTCGCCTCTCAATATATTTTATAGGCATAATACTGTTTGAAAACACTTAGGTATTTGTAAAAAAACAATGTACATACAATAATAAACATTGTTCTCTACGTCAGGATCAAAATTAAGTTGAAATATCGTCACTTTTGCCTGAACAAAAGTCACTTAATCTAGAAACACTGTTTTGAGATAGTCAATGTTGGTGTTTTTATTGTGCTTTCTTCACCTTTGAATTGTTTTCATTTAGTCTAATATATTTGTATTACTAAATAAGTGGAGAATGTAACGTTTCCGTGTTAAACTTCATAACTTTTTCTATGAATTGCGATTCAGATAGAAATAATTCAAAATCAGAGTTAGTGACCTTTTTAACAACATTTTGAATGTATACAAATACTAGTAGACAAATTACTGGATTATACCCATGTTGGGCTGATTTTACCAGTAATTTGTCTACTAGTATTTGTATACATTCAAAATGTTGTTAAAAAAGATTTACTGGTTAAAATATAAAGCAAACAAAAATTGGAGAGACATCTTCAGGTGTCTTCTAGTAAGTAATAAAGCTCGGTAGAGCCTACACTAATAAAGGTGATTCCCAAAAAATGCTTAACAATCTTCTCAACAGATGACACCAGCATAGAAAATTTCTGTAATGCGGAACGACGAAGACGAGTTCAATATATAGTAGTTCCAAAATTTGTCATATGTATATGATCATCAGATGGTGGGCGGAATGGGGAATGTTGTAGTACGTCAAGTGGCCACTTAACCCAGCCAATGACAGGTCATAAGCCCTGTAAACGCCTAGATAACCCACATTCGTTTCCAGAGTTTCAGATATCAATAATTAGTAATTAGTGATTTTTGCCTGAACGGCGACGATATTTAGTAAATTTCTGATGTATCGGTTAGTTTTTAGATTTTTGGCTAATATGGGAACCTCCTCTTTTTTCTTCGGGAAATTCTCCCGTCTGGAAAAATTTTTTGACGACATAATCCACCCTGAACCTCGTGATGCCTAAAATACCGGTGAAAGTTTTTTGGCAAACTGGTATGTTTTCCCGCTCTTTTAGAACCGTGAACTTTGTTTGGAATATTTTCTTTTTTCTGCGGTTATTGAATGGCCTTCGTCTTTTACTCTCCATCGGATCGCAAAACTTGAGAATGAAGGCGTCTTGAATTCTTTTTTCGCGCACGTTTCCATAAAAAGCCTCGTGAAACCTTTGCACGTCTATCGCTCGCAGACGGGAGCACGCAAACGCTCTTGTATTGTGGCCGCATGACGGAAGACCGGGCAATCCTTTTGGCGAGTATCTTAAAAGTAAAAAAACAGATCATTTTCAACATGGAATGAAATAATAATATTGCGGAGATAAAATGACTGATAAAAGAATATATAAACAGCTTTGTGTGTAAAAGGGCCCACCATTAATCAGAGACAAGCCAACAAAGTTACCCACCACTTTCAAAGGGACTTATTAATATTGTGCTATCAAGCTATATAACACTCCCTTAGTCCATTAAAACAATAAATACTATTCTAAAAAGCTGTATCATATTAAACCATGCAGATAGGTAGAGTGGAGATAAATAAAATTCAATAACTGAACAGATAGTTTTAAAAAACTACAATATTATTAAATTTACATCTATACCAATTCCAAGCGTTTATTTTACTTTTGACAGCTCGATTATGTAACGCATTAGGACATCCCTAATCGATTCATGTGTCGATTGTATCGATTAGGGATGTCCTAATGCGTTACCGAATCGATTTCTCATAAAAATCGACTTTATTTATGAAGAAGTTTCAATCAATTTAACAAGTTTATATTTTATTTTTGCTCAACATTCTGTAGTTTATAAACATACCAGACGTTTAAAGCAGAGTTTATATTACAAAAGCGCTGTCGTAAAACTTTTTTTTTTAACAGTCTTTATTCAATAAAAAATATTACAAAAAATACGTAATTTCTTTACAAAAGAAACTTTAAATACAGTCCCGATAAACTCCTTAATTGGAGTTTGTCATCGGGTGCAGGAGCTACAGAAAACTCAAATATGCATAGGACTATTTTATTGTCGTAATGTAAATTGAGAAATTCTGTGTCGCAATAAAAAAACAAACAGGTTTTAATTTAAATCACATTTTATATTTTTTCATGGAAAAAATCTACTTGAATAATCCTCGTTGCATAAGTAGGCTCAATAAACATCGATATCGATATATGTCGGAGCTAAATAACATGTGCGTCACTATCGTAAAGGAAAAAACATGAAGTATTGCATTTTTCGGTCTATGGTTGCCTGTCAATAATTACGGAACTTTATAGTAAAATAAACGCTTTGGAAGAGATATAGGTATTTGGATTCACTTTACTTAAAAGAAAAACTGTGAAATTTGCTCTCAGTACCCTAGTGAGTCTGTGGTTTCAGTGGACATATCAGCTTGTGCCATAATGCCACATAATTGTTTGTAATCAAACTACTATTTGTACTGCAATTTGTATGTGATTATAATTAAAATTTGTGCGCTGTAGCAACTACCAAGAGATGAAACAGTCGGCGGGGTACAGAACCAAATGGAGGAAGCGGATGCTCGTGCAGACCAATCTTAGGATTGCAACTTTAAAAAAAAATCAAAACCATATTGTGTATTAACTTTTTTTTGTGAAAATATGCCTAAAGTAAAGTTTATAGTAAAAACAAAAAATAGTATATTTTATCAACGTGTGTATGAGTTGGCTCGTTTTTAGCAGCAATTTTTATGGCTTCATAAATTGATTTGGATTTCTTTGCTTTATACAGGGTGTAACAAAACTCGATGTACAAGCGGGAAACCAGTGAATCTACATCATATTTGGAGTCGATTTTTAAGAATAAATTTTTTTGACTTGATCCTGAGTTTTCGAGAAAATTGAGTACGAAGTTGATTTTTTTTAAAATTTTTTTTGCAAATTGTTATCAAATATCATGTATTAGTCAAATTAATACTATCCACAGAGAAAACAAAATAAAAAAACGCGTTTTAATAAGAATTTGAGCAATTTTACTTAATCTGCCATACTTATGAAAACTTTTGTAAGTAAAAAAAATTTTTCAAACTAAAAAGTCATATTACAGAATCGTCTCCAAATACGGTGTAGATTCACCAGTTTTCGGGTTGTACATCGAGTTTTGTTACACCCTGTATAACCAATAAAAAGTGATCATTAGAAGTCGCATACTCAATTTTGATAAAAATAAAGATGGCCTTTTTACAAGCTAAGATTTTATTTGAAATATTGTTCTCCCGAGTTAATGTTAGAATTAAACAGAATTTGCGTAAATGTTAAGCACATTTGGGTATTATCTGACTTGAAATATTATACAAGTGGACCAACTGTCAAACTTACCTCTGCCTTTTGGCTATGTTTCTTTTCCAGTTTTCTGGATTACTCGGCACATTTCTTGCTTTTGCTGACGTCGTGGGAAAAGCGAGACATTCCGTTTGTGTGTCAATAACGTTGGTTTCACTGAATCGTAATTTTAAAACATTAATAACTTGACTAAAATACAAGAAGAATTTAAAAAATATTCTCGACTTTTGGGCGGCCATTTTGAAAAGAGAAACCTCGGTCGAATAAAATGATTGATAAATTTTTCTTCTGAAACACTCATATATCATTGTCCATCTTACAACAAGGCATATCTCGAATTCGTTGATTTTACAAGACATGACTTTGACTAATTTTATTGGAAAACCTCGCCTAAAATAAATATAAAATATGAATCGTACAGTACTTTGCCAGTTTCCCAAATATTTTTAGACAGTTTAATGTCTATTTACTCCAGCAAAATTATAAATTTTGATCCCTTAAAATCTCCTGTAAAATAAACAAAATCAAGTTTTTGCAAGACGGACGACGATAAGTCCACCCATCAAAGAAATCATTTTTACTCTTCGAACTAGAATTTCAGAGAAGTGACATTCCATACTTGAAAAATACTACCGTTTCTGAGGTGTCTAGTTATCCATTACGACACTCACTATGATATCATCAATAGGCATCTTCGTCATCACTAGACATTTACATTAAACGTTTCGTGCATTGGCCTAAGTGCTGGAGTGTTTAGACGGTGGAATTTGATAATAAGTGGTGTCATGAAATTAACCCTAGGAAGCATATATTTTTAGAAAATTTGTATGGAAACGTCCCTTCTAGTGAATTCTTTTTCGAAGTTTGTACTGTATCTGTTTGTGAACTTAAAATTAGAATCGTCAAATACAAATGACAAATACAAACTTTAACATTTCGGGGCCAATGTGTCTGGCGGTAGTACGGTAGTGCAACTTGAGGGCTCCCGTGTTGTTGAAATGGCGATCGCACTCCACACAGTAGGAGTCCTTGGGTCTCTTGTGATTCTCCACATGTCTGTCTAGTTTCTCCTTAGTCAGAAACTCTTTCCCACACTCCTCGCAGCGGAATCCCAGGTTCATAGTGTGCAAACTGAAGAAGAAAAGAAATCACATAGTACCTACTGTTGGGGAATGAGTTCGTGGCGCTCGGAAGGAATGCGGCTAGTGCTGTTACTGCTACAATATCCTGAAAATCGATATCGATATAAATCGACAAGTACCTAGCTACATAAATGAAGATTTTAAATCTGGGAATAGTGAGATAACTAAAATATTGAAACAACGCGTGTAACTTTTTCAAGGGATAGTTTACAATATCAATGATTGAAATTGAAACAAAAATAGTGTACAATAGTGTAAAATAGTGTACACAATTAAAATTGAAACAAGAAGTTTGTAATATTATTGCTAGGTGAGTATAGTATGTCGGTAAACGTGGAAGGTACACGTGGTCTGGCCTATTGTTTGTTTATGGTTGAGAGATGAATGCATGGGTAATTTACGACTTTTGTATTTATATGTGTGATATTGCACCCATATCTCTACTCACCCATAATAAAAAACGTACACCACATGTACAGAATACTTTAAACTATATTCGCTTAGCAATAATGAAACCTCTTGTTCCAATTTCAATTGTATACCATCCCTTTGAAAAAGAGAAATGCTGTGTTTCGGAATCCCGAGACATTTTCAAAAATAAACTAACGATCCAAATAAGTCAACAATCGGCAGCAGTAGCACGTCACTAAATGTCCTCATGACCTAGGGGCGAGCGGGTAGAAGAGGAACATGGCGGGGGATGCACTTCTTTCCCTGAATGCCACGAACTAATTCCCCGACTGTACTTATGCAGTCATCTTAGTGAAGAACGTGGCATCTCCGATTTTACATAAAATGAGTCACATCGTCGGCTACACAAGAAATATAATAACTCATTACTCACCGCTTGTGTAACTCTAAGTTCCGCTCATATATGAATGTTCTAGGGCAACTATCACATCTCAATATTTTCTCATCGGCTGGATGTTTAAATTTCTTGTGAGAAGTAAGAGAACATCGTTTGTCCAGATAACATCACTAACTTTTTTTAAAATCTTTTTAAATCAAATATTATTTTTATTATGGCAACCCAAATTTTGTCCCGTCACGCTCTGACGTCACTCTTATTTGTCAAGGAACGAGTAAGTTTGATCGTTCAATTTCTTTCCGAGTTCAACGCCAGTGGACAACGCACGCATGATGTAAATCTCTTGAAATTGTGGAGAGCCGGCAATGGCCGTGAGTATTTTTTAATCATCTTGTAAATCTATAACTTCACATTGACTTTGGCGGTAAACTAACTTTGTAAATTTCTCTCTTTTTTACAAAGGGCTTTCTCCCTATACTTTTTCCCTATACTTTTCTCCTTACTTTTTCCTACTTTTTCCCTATTTATCCTCTACTATTTTATTCTTCTCAATCAATCAATCAAACATACTTTACTTTGCCACGATGATTGACGATCATCGTGAATGGCAATTTTACTTGGATCTTGATACAACGTGAGGCCACCTAACCTCAAAGCTGGGAGTTTTGGACAACTTCTTCTGGAGTCCCCACATGCTGGAATGCCACGCGGTTTCCCACGCTGTCTGGAGGATCGTGTCAATGCTGTCCGTTGATGACCCCTTGATGACGCTAGATCTTCGAGATGGAAACTAGACTTCGGCGGATCAGGATGAAGAACCTTACTACGGTCATCGTCGAACACGTGCACACTTACACCACATTACACACAATTCCCTAGTTTTAAGTTGTTGTATTTTAGTAATTTAGAGTCGTTTTTGGTAATAAATATTGTACTTAAAATCTCATAATTCTTTTTCATTTAAGGTATCCATAATCCTGGTTGGTTCAAACTGCATTGCTTAATATATATTGGTCTAGTTCTTTACTTCTATAAATGTGTCTTTTGTGATCTACCGCTGAGCTAACTGGTGAAATGCAATAGGTGGTGCAACCCCTCAGGGATTGCATAACTATGCACCCTGCAGTTAAAACTTATACTATTAAATTTTGCAGATAACCTTTAAAAAATTGACTGAAAAAAGACACAATAATCTAGGGAAATGCTGGAACTTTCATTGTAATTGGGTTCTTTCCGATTTTTTATTTAAAAAAAATGATTGAAAAATTACAATATCAAGGGAATTTTTTTATAATTTTGTCGATGTCATATGAATTTTTTAGCGCGGTTTGAAATAGTGCTTTTTTAAATCGCTCGCAAAATCCTCCATTTAGCGCGCATGCGGTGTGATGTCACAGCAATATAGGCGCTCACTACGGAATGAATTTCACGCCTTCCACGGTAGACGGGTATGACGTCATTAGCCAATAACGGGCGTTAAAAGTCACTCGTAATTTCATGTTTTTAAAACATAAATTTATAAATGAAATCAAAAATTTTGATCATTGTGTTTTATATCGTTGGAATTGTAAAAATATACTTTAAATATTTATAGCGTTTTCAAGGATATTCATGTTATCTGGAAGAACCCTATTGATGTAAATATTAACTATATGCATTCACCGAGAAGAATTAAAGGGAAAATTTCAGAAAGTATTTTTTAAAATCCTTACAAAAAAAATGCTGGACAATTTTCGCAGGAGTATGTAACGCTGGTTCCCTTGTGTTTAGCCAGGTGACTTGGGAAGTCCATGGTGGATACCTTTTGCCCACACAGCTGGCAAACAATTACATACTTGTGACTCCTCCTGTGTCTCTTCAACTCTGCTGGTGTGCGGAACTTTCTTGTACAAACAACGCATACATACTGACCGTTATTTGTCTGGAAAAATAAAATAATTTTTTGGTAACCATATACACGGAGTAACAAAACTCATAGTACAACCTGAAAAATGGTGAATCTACATTGACGCAGTCAACGTGGTAATCGAGTATATGAATTCACAAGATAAACATTACTGAAAGCCCCCTTTTTTGGCATTTTTTATAACATACCTTTGAATGGTGATTTAGTTTATGTTGTTTGAATATTCTTGATCTCTTGTAGACCTTGGCACAGGGCCAACATTTATAATCTGCATTTAAAAAGGTTTTATCTTCTCGAATCTTCTTCAATTCTTCTAACTGTTCAGCCAGTGATAGAGTAACTCTTATGCCTTCATTTTTGTTATAATCCATTTTCTCTAAACACGGCAAAATAAAGAAATAACACAAATCAATATTGAGAATAATCAACTAAAAGCGTTGACTAGGTACGCAAGACGTTTCTAGCATTTCAAGATAATTCATAAATTTGACAACAATATTTTTAAAAACTAACTAACCATCACGCCATTTCCCCGAATGGGTAGGCAGAGAGGATAGAATGCCACACCACTCTGTCCTGGCATACTTCTCTTGCTTCCTCCACATTCATACATCTTCTCATGCACGCACGTCGATTATTCCGACTTCTTACATGCCCACTTTCAAGTACTTGTTTTACTTGATCATGCCATGTCTTTCTCAGTCTTTCTCTACAATAATGTAACAACAATAATATTATTATTAATTTCAAACTTTGAAGTGGTGATTACAAGCCCTTCAGAAAAATTATTATTATTACATTGCCCTATCAAGGAAAAACATATCGTCTATGTAAGTTCAAAATACGCATTTTTGGTGATTTTCGTTGAACGAAACAAGCCGCATCGATTGGTTAATTAAAATTTTAAAATTGACCAATAGACTGCTAGCACTCGGTTAATGTCAATACCGCGAATAAGCCATCTTCACAAAAGAAGCAAGCAATACCGCGTATATCCCGATACAAATTTCATGTTTACCTCTTTTTTTTACAAAATTGGAGGGTTTTTTGTCTCCCCTGAATATTTTGACAAATGGTTCTACCGCGGTATTGAACTTACACAGACGATATATAAGAAAATAATCATAAACAATAACTTACGATGACTGCGTTGCCCAGTTTTTTTATTTGCAATGTTTTCATCAGATTCACTATCTGTGTGATGTTCATCAGAAGATACATTGCATCCCTCGGTGGATAATACCTCTTCCTCTACTTTAACAGGCTGGGTAATTGGCTTCACATTACAACATGCTTTTCCCCCCTGGGTATTATCACTAACTTCCACTTTAACAATATCACCTTTGTCAGTAGGTACATTATCACCAGGTGTACTATCATCAACATTTATCTCTAGCTTTATATTCATACTATCCGTACAACAATCCTCACTTCCGCCTGGATTATGTATTTGGTCACTTGAGACAGTTGTACTTTCTATAGGTTGTTCTTCACCATTGTTTAATATTTTTATAATGGAAAATTCATAGTTTTTAGTATTAGGATCTACTATTTTTACCACTCTAGAATCAATCTAAAAAATACAAAATACGCATAAGAAGGGAGAATTATTTATTAATGTAATAAGGAATGGCAAAAACAATTAAATTTATTCAATAAAAATAAAAGTTACTGTAGAAAATTTAACACAGTGTAATTTTCATGGATCAAAACCTTATTTGCTTAATTTTAATATTCAGGTAACATTTTTTCTGCGCTTTATATTTCCCATGTTTCGGAGCGCAGTTTATTTATTTTTATTAAAAAGAAACATTTGAGTTCTTATAACACACTCAAATATCTCAATTTTGGGGCTGCTTTCAAAAAGTCGGAAATAACTGTATCAGAAAGCAGAAAACCAATTGTGCTGGAGTGGGATTCGAACCTAGAGATTCTATCCAGAGTCTTCAAATCTACCAATATAGTTTGATTCACCTTTTTTTTTACATTACTTGGTGGAATTCCATGCTTATTTGAATATAACTATTAAAAGTTGAATAAAAAATACTTGGTACACTCATTTTGAGAGATGACGATTTTTGCTTGTGCGATGACAGCTCTTCTCAAAGTGTTGAGCATCTGCTTTTTCACTGTCCGATTTTCAGCTTACAACGGTACAGTCTTGAATGTGAATGCAGTAGGCGCAACTTGTCAATGACAGATGTTTCCTCAATTATGAAAAGCAAACACGCACCATTACTCATGAACTTCATGACAATGGTGGCCAAACAGATCAAGGCATTGAACCAGGGACAGTAAAATGAATAATTAAAAGTGTCGACCAACAGAATCAAAACACCTCTCTGAATTCTCGAAGCCTTGTACTTAACATGTAAGGCTTTCTTATTCAGCAACTCAAAAAAAAAAAAAAAAAAAAAAAAAACTCATTTTATCTCATACTGTCTCTGTCTAACTCATGTACGTATATTTGGTTTTTCTATATTTCTTTTGTAAAATTGTTTTTGCCTTGTGCAATATAATAAAACTTATCCTTCCATTTCTCCATTACCTACTTTGTTACAATACTACCATTTAACATATGTTTTTGTACTTTGTCTCATCTTTCTCTCATACTGTCTTTTTCCAACTCATGTGTTTAGTGTCTAAATTTATTTTGTAAAAACTGTTATTTATACTATTGGCTTGTACAACATGTTACCAGTCTGAAGATGCCCGTTACAGGGTGAAAGGGTTAACTGGTCAAATAAACAAAAATGGAGTTTACCAAGTATTTTTATTTAACTTTTATTAGATATATTAAATAATTTCTAGCAATATTCATCCAACCCGATTCATCACATTGCAGTTTCCACTTTGAGCGCTGATAAGTAACAACTATGATGTTATGTGCGAGGAGTCATGAGGATCATAAACGTAACCTATCATCCCTGTTTAGTTATTAAGATGCTTGTGTATTTCAATGGCTTTCTTTATTAAATGGGCTTGAAGATCTACTATGATAGTGAAATATTTTATGTACTTTGGTATTTTCTGCTTTACGTTAAAAATAATACAAAAAAGGCTCTCACATTGGATGATTCCTGGTCTGTTAAATTTGTGTAATATTTCTGCCAAACTAACTCCGACTTCACGCAAAGTGCCCTAAATGCCGTATACTCCTCTAGTTTACACGAGCACTTGTCACACAACCAGCTGGCTTCAGTACCCGCTGTCAACTGAAACAGAGTGCTAATGTTACAAATATCTGATCTCACATTGTATGATTTACATGAGCACTCATCAAATAGTCATGAAGTCGTGATGGAATAAGGATTCGATTCGATGATCGTTAGGCTTCAAGTCCGCAACACCGTCGCTGCGCCGGGCCTCTGTATGGAAGATAGGCTGATGGATGGGGTTTTACGCGTATTATAATATTTCAAAAGAATTTTTGGTCTAACCACACTTCTCAGGAGTTCTTTTAGCAAAGATATACATCGTCCAGCGAGTGGTTTTAGGTCCACGTCCCGCGCTATACAAATTCTACAAACTTTCATTTGAGACATTGTACTGACAAAATACCAACTCCCGATTAATCAACTATCGAATCGTTCATTTTCTTTCATGCTGAACTGATCGAAATTACGAAATATAGGAGAAAAAGCGATTTATATTTAGTTGCTTTCCTTCCGCTTTTCCTGGTGAAACACGACTCAACCACAGATTTCGACCTGTCAAAGCACTGTCAAAGTGTCAAAACACACAGCAAGGATATTGTCAAAATTCACCCTAGACAAAAAGAGCTGCGTTCGAATTTAGCTTAGGTGATATTTGACAATGATGATATATAATTGATGTTGACATTTTAAGATTTTTGAAGAATAACATCGTGGCTATATTGATCATACAAGTAGTACTTTTTTTTTCTGTGAGACATGCCTTAATTATTTGTGTTTTAGGTATGTTCTTTACAGGAGCAAATTATTTATTATTATTACTCTACATATTTACAGAAATAATATTTCTCATTTACACTTCTTCTGCCCTTTTTGCACCAAAATTTAAATAATTTTGGAATTATGACCCTAGTAACACATTTTTTTAAAATGTTTTATGAAATGAAAATAAATAAGTTTTTGCAAAAATTGCTTATTTTCTTGTCATTTCTTATACTTATCATAGCATAAGTACACAAAATGTGAATTTTGCCGTGCTAAGCATTTAACCGATCACAATGAACATTGCCAAGCGCCATAAATGAAAGGTACAATAAATTAATATCTTTGGGTAATCGTTAATCCACGTTAAAGTGTATTATCTTTGCACTTAGTCTATTGGTGATAATCTGTGCCAATCTGTGCGTTAATCGCAGTATTCTATGGTTAATCGTTAATCGTCAATCTTTGCGTCAATCGCCAAATTATTATTTTTTTTATTCATTGAGTTAAATCGGTGTTTTAATCTTCGAAATTGAACCTTTGATTGAACCTTCATCAAGAAGAAGACTACGTTGGATATTGGCCACCAACAAATTGTCAAATCTTGGTCAAATCAAGAAAGTCAACGCACGTGTCGGCTTGTTTTCAGTTAAGCTCAGTGCCGAATAATCTTAATTATAAAATAAAATAATACTACATATTACTATTATATAGTAATTTTATTATTTTACAAAACATTTGACAAATGAACTAAATCATGCAATTAGGTTTTTTGCAACTGGCAGCTAGTCAATACTATTTTGTAGCCATAGGACAGTCCACCCTGAGCAAATTGTTGCACTCGTTTATGGACCTCGTAATCCAGAATTTGTATGGGACGTGGATTGGATATCCTTCCCGGGAACTTCCGCAGCTTGGGTTCAAATTGAAAGGGAATTTATGGAGAAATTTGGCTTTCCTCATTTGCTCGGGTGTATCGATTGCACCCATATCGCAATTTTTACCCCCACTGACCATGAGGAATGCTACAAAAATCATAAAGGATTTCATTCCCTGAACATTCAAATGGTGAGTTAGCATTTAATGTTATTAGTTTACCAAAATCCATAATAGATACATAATATCATTGCTAGTTTAACTAAAGTAATACGACCGGATAGTAATAAAGCCTACTGCATAGTAGCAAATTACCCACTTATTGTATGTGTCTTTTTTGGTGATCCCGTGTATATTGGCTTTGTTACGACATTTCAGTTACCATTGCAGGAGCCATTTTATCAATATCAATGTCGTGCAACAAAACGTCGGAACAAATCCAACACAGGCACAATCACTCAAAAAAAAAAACGTATTGATTACACTGACAATGAAAATCTTCACACCTATTTACATACTTATTATCAGAGGAATAAGCTGGCAAACTAAATTAATGCAATTTGACAGAACTTGCTTTGTGTAAATTATAATAAATTTTTAACTAAATAAATACATTAATTGCAGATATGTGATGCATCATTAAGAATTTTGAATGTGAACCCCAAGTTTCCGGGAAGTGTCCACAACCAATTTATTTGGAACAACAGTGTCGTAAAAGTGGAAATGGCTAGACTCCATAATGATCACATGGGGACTTACTTTTTACTGGGTAAGAATCAAAACAAAAAATATATTATTTTCTCTTTATTATTTTTAAAATAACTTATTAATTTCTTAATATTAAGCATTGTTTACCTTGTGGGATAATATTGTTTTTATTTATTTTAAATTAAATTGCTTAACTAATTATATTTTTCACTACTGCTTTCGGATTAAGTAGATAATTTAAAAAATTCTGAACCACATTGACTTGTAAAATAACATTAAAAAAATATTTTTTTTAGGGGATCTGGGTATGGGTGTGAACCTTGGATGTTAACACCCATATTGGATGCCATTGAAGGTTCTCCCGAAGAACGCTATATTACAGTAAAGCTCACTGTAAGACGAGATCTTGCATTGAACACAGAAGAAATTTGAGCGCCACTGGGAATAGGACTGCGGTGCCTTTGCTCAGCGACGTTTCAAAAATAGTTCTATGCATTATAGGATCTGCCAGTTCCCAGGAGAACACAACTTCTCCGCGGGCGGACGTCACTGTAACTCACCAAAGTGCTTCATAAATAAAAGAATGCAGTATTTTCTTTTCGTCTTTAGCTGGTATTCCTCAAATTTTCCATAAAACTTCTAAAAGAACGCCAGTCTTAGATAGTTATTTTCTTTGATAGTCATAAGTATTGTCATTTTTTAATTTAATATTAAACACATTTTTTATTAACTATAATTATTCTGATTTTTATATTCATTACTTATATTTTATATATTTGTTGTTATTTATTATTCATTGCTTTTAGTATCTGTGTAACATGTATTTTCGCTTTATTTTTTTCTTCATTATTAATATTCATGTTAGTGTGTGACTTTGTTAACCTTTAACCGTGTATATGAAATAAATAAATAAACCAATTGTAGGCGTCCGTATCCCTACTTCATGTCAAACTCGGTGGTATTCCCAATCAAATATTATGAATAGATAGTATTGCAACTTTATTGGTAACAATTTAAATCTGTTTTTGAAGAAAAATTGTGAATAAAAATGTACAATACAAACATGATCTATACATTTTTTTATTTATTTCATGTTGCGATTAATATACTGGCAAAAACCGATCAATAATACCATGTGTCTTGCGTAGACCTGTAGCTCAATCACAGATGACTATTGACGTGCTAATAAGCGACGTGATGAATGATTTCTCACCATGAATGTTTAACGTTTTCGCGATCACAATGGAACATCCGTTAAAAGTTATCGATTGGGATTATTAATTACCGCTTTAAATATGGAAAATACGCCAAAACTGTAAGTAAAGTAAAATAATTTTGTTTTATAGAGTTTTAATTGTTTGTGCACAATTTATCATGCCATTTATTTGCTTTAAATCAATTTGAGAAAGCAATAAAACGAAACATTTGTCAAAGTATGCCTTTCATCTATGGTGCTTGGCAACGCGACCGTGATATGAACGTATGTTCATTGTGATCGGTCAAATGCTTAGCACGTTTTTAAGCACGTCGACAATCATCTGTGATTGAGCTACTGAATGAAATAAGGAAAAGAAACTATTTTTGTACCTGCCCCTTTCTAAAATCTTTGATAATAATAATAATTAAAAAAGACCAGCTTCTGTAATATGCAGGAATTTGAACGATAAATTGTGATAGATTTTGAATTGCACGTCAAAACCCTACTGTACTTAAATACGTTTTAACATTTAAAATATGGTTAACAATCTTATTGTGGAACAACAAAATTCAAAGAATCTATCTTAATTACAATATTCTATCCAGTAGAATTGTATTGCCTGACAATCCGTCAGCAGTTAGGGACATGTACCTGTCTTGGAAGGTGGCACAATTGGTGGCTGATCACTTCGCTTGGATGCAGTTTGCGGAATCCATGTGGAGCGGATATGGAATGCAAATGTGAGTGCATTAGGAAGAATCTTTAACTATCTGAAGTTACCAAATATTCTTTGCATTCATCGTGCATGCTTTCCACCACTGATAAAGTGTCTGGAAAATCATTTGTCCGTGAGGTTTTGTTGAGAAATCTAGCTTTTAAAAGGGTTCATTTAATGAATCTATCCTGATACAATATTCTACTTGGTAGAATTGTATAAGTAGTAAATACATCACTCCATACCTCCACACATCAACATTTGATCCTCTTTACCGGATATTTACCAGAGCCTGATCCCTTATCCAGTTAGAGTGAAACTTATTTACAATCATATTGGGAGTTGACAGCTTAACTGTGTTCTACCAGTTCTTTTTTTTGTTTCCTCATAATTTTATGCACCAACTTCATGTGTGTCCACATTGCGCTGGATTGGGAGAATTCCCCTTTTGCAGACTTCACACTGGCAGGGCTGTTCTCCAGTACTGTTCTAACATGGTTCTCCATACATACTTTGGTCTGAAAAACAATATCAGAATTAACAAAACAGCATCAAGAAATAAAAAACAAAGTCTTTTTATCGACACAATGACCGCTGACAATGTGTTTGTGCGTTATGAGTAGACTTTTCCAAATTTAGATTACACATATTCACTTGATATTTGAATACCGCGATATCTGATTAAAAAACTGTTTTTTTCAACAAAAGATAACATAAATAAGCACATAGGAGCAATTCTGCTGAAAAAACATTGACATTACTCACCAAATTTTATTGTTTAAACTTTTGTTTCTACTGAACAGTTTTTATTGTTTATGATTTAAAATATTGTCTGTGTCACGTTGAGTTGTGGATTGCATATATGGAAAATGATGATGACAAAACTATATAACTACAGATCATACTCACAGTAAACTTTTAATCACAGTATAAGCAAGCGTGTATTCTGGGTGGTCTATATCCCAGATGGGCGAACAGAATATGTTTCCGAACATTTCACTTTTTGGTGATATCAAGTTTACATATATCACAGAAGAAATGGTTCACTGCTTCGTGAACGGCAGTATGTTGAGCCAGGCTATACGGCGTAGTAAATGTTTTAGGACATTTTGTACATTTCAACCTGAAAAATAAGTATTCCATAGACATGTTAGTTGGAAACAGAAAATATTATACTTGGTATAATCTTGGTAAGATATGTAAAATAAATACATACTTTAAGGATTCGTCCACATGCCTCGCAGTAGTCAAGTAGTGATACCTGAGAGCGTTTTTAGCGCGGGAGGTAAATTGAAATTACACTCCACACAATAGGTGTCCCTGGTGCGGTTGTGAAACTCCATATGTTTGTCAAGGTACTTTTTACTGGGCGACACTTTCCCACACTCCTTGCAGCGGAGTTCGGGATCCTTAGAAAGTAAACTATAAAGGAAACATTCACTTTAGTGACCAAAATTACTATCTAATTCCAAGCGTTTATTTTACTTTTGACACATGGGCGCCCATAAAGTTCCGTAATTATTGACAGGCATCATATAGAATAGACCGAAAAATGCAATACTTCATGTTTTTTTTCTTTACGATAGTGAAGCGACATGTTCTTTAGCTCCGATATTTATCAATATCGATGTTTATTGAGCCTACTTATGCTACAAGGATTATTCAAGTAAATTTTTTCCATGAAAAAATATAAATGTGATTTTTAAATTAAAACCTATTTGTTTTTTTTTTCTTTGTTTGTCGCGACACAGAATTTCTCAATTTACATTACGACAATAAAATAAGCCTATGCATATTTGGGTTTTCTGTAGCTCCTGCACCCGATGACAAACTCCAATTAAGGAGTTTATCGGGACTGTATTTAAAATTTCTTTTGTAAAGAAATTATGTATTTTTTATTGAATAAAGACAGTTAAAAAAAAAAGTTTTACGACAGCGCTTTCGTATATAAACTCTGCTTTAAACGTCTGGGTATGTTTATATACTACAAAGTGTTTGCAAAAAATAAAATATAAATGTGTTAAATTGATTAAAACTTCTTGACATGGTAAAGCCGATTTGCACTTATATCAAATATCAAATCTTATATAAGGCGGCAAACGCATGAATTGATGAATGAACAAATACTCACCCCATGTGTATTTTCAGTTTTCCTTCATATGAAAAGGTTTTTGAACAAATATCACATCGGAATAAATTCTCCTGGCGCGTGTGTTTGTTTGCCTTGTGTATAGTAAGAGATACTTTTTTCCTAAAATAAGATTTAAAAAAACATATTTTTTACTCATCTTTTACCCAGTAATATCAAACCACTAATGTTTTAACTTGGCAATATAGAGAAACTAAACTGTCTCTGAACTGTCAGTGCCTGCAGCCTATAAAAGTGTTTTACAAAACTCAATGTACAAAGCGGGAAACCAGTGAATCTACGTTATACTTGGAGTCGATTTTGTAGAGTGAAATTTTTTGATTTTGACCCGATAAATCGTCAAATTGAGTACAAAGTTGTTTTTTTTTTTCAATAAATTTTTGCAAATTCCCGATCAAACGTAATTTATTTAGGAGTTTATTAGTATAAAACAAAAAAGAAACCCTTTTTAATAAGAATTTGTGCAATTTTACTAAATCTGAGGTACTAATAAAAGCTTTTATGAGAAGAAAAAAACATTTTTTTCAAGCTCAGATAAAAAAGTCATATTACACATTTGACTCCAAATATGATGTAGATTCGCCAGATTTCAGGTTGTACTACAAGTTTTGTAACTCCATGTATGTAGAGTAGCACAGTCAGGTGGAGGGAGACAGTCCATAAGTCATCATCACGATGTGACAGTGATGGACTTAAAACAATGCACTGCCATGTGACCACAACCCTTTCTCCATATAATCATAGTCCTTGATTTCCTCTCTGGAACAATGATATATGCACTAGAGCAATGATTTTTTTTTCTTGGATATTGACAAAATGCGTCTTTGCATTGTCTTATATTTTAAATATTCTATTTGTGAAAAGAGATAAATAAATTATTTTAAAAATAAGATGATACTAACGCGGCTCAGTAGCTCAATCACAGATGACTATCGACGTGCTAATAAGCGACGTGATAACGATTTCTCACCATGGATGTTTAACGTTTTTCGCGATCACAATGTAACATCCGTTAAAAGTTATCGATCGGGATTATTAATTACCGCTTTAAATATGGAAAATACGCCAAAACTGTAAGTAAAGTAAAATAATTTAGTTTAATAGAGTTTTAATTGTTTGTGCACAATTTATCATGCCATTTATTTGCTTTAAATCAATTTGAGAAAGCAATAAAACGAAACATTTTGTCAAAGTATGCCTTTCATCTATGGTGCTTGGCAACGCGACCGTGATATGAACGTATGTTCATTGTGATCGGTCAAATGCTTAGCACGTTTTTAAGCACGTCGACAATCATCTGTGATTGTTTTACATAACAATGGACCTGGATTCTTCACTTCACAAGTGTTTTCCTTTCCTTTTCTTCACATTACTAAATAATGTAATAAAGTTACATTTGTCTGTTGAACTTTATAACTTTTTCTATGAATTGTGATTCAAATCAAAACTTTCTTAGACCAGTGTCAATGACTTTTGCCCAAACGGCGATTATATGTAAGTCTGTACGAAGTCAATATTTTCTCAATAAATTTGAAGCCCTTGGACCGACCTCGTATCAACTTATATCTAAATGTGAATACATTGATATTCCGGAATGTGAACACAAGTGGAAAATAATTTATTATTAATGACAACAAACCGGTGAATGTCGAGCTCCATTATGTTTTTTTAAAAATCTGTTATTTACAAAAACAAGAGCGCACTGCCAACATTTGTATTGGGCATTTATAAACTTTTCATCTTCTCTGGCTGTTTCCAATTCTTCTATCTGCTCAGCCAGTGACAAGGCAACTCTAATGCCTTCACTTTTATTGTATCTGGAATGTACAAAACCTGCAAAAATAATGCACGATGAAACGAAATATTCACACACTAAATACATTTCACTAGCCACTCAAAATACAATAATTTATAAACAACATTTTGAGTGTGTCCAAATACTTGCTAGACAAAAACTGGATTTCACCCATTACGGGCTAATAATTACAATTTGACATCTCAACAGAGACGAGAAGTTTGGAAGGGATTATGGATAATTAGGCGTTTACAGGGCTTATGACCTGTCATTGGCTGGGTTAATTTTGGGCTGGGCAATTTTCTCAATGGATGACAGAGAGTGTTCACTTGTGAAGCGTCGCGCCATTTTACTGTATATTATATTATATATCATTCAAGATCACTTTCAAATCAAAGTCTGTTCCTGCGATAGACTGAGATTTTACAGCCTAGCTAAAACTTATATATTTGATGGTTTAATTCTGTAAAAATTACGCGAACTAAGTAGAGTATTACCTGAAAAGGGAAGTATAAGATAAGGTGGAATATGACTGACGTGGCTTCTTCATTGAAGTCTATACAGAGGTTAACATGCATATGTTATGTTAGGTACCACTGTCTTTTGATGTAGTATTTATTCGCTTATGATTATCACCGGGAGAGGAATTAAAAAAGGGTGTATTCAAGGCTACCAGAATATGAACCAAGGACAATTTTCCCTGCAAAGTTTTTTGAGTGAACCCGTGTTTTGTTAGCTCTCTGCTCCGGCGTTTCAAACTCCGTTGCAGGGCCCATCTTCAGAATGAAGTTTGTGTGATGTAAAATATTTATGTACATGTAATTTGTAAGTCTAAGCAGAAAACTATTGAAACGAAATGTCAGAGCAGAAAATAAACAAAAGACAAGTTCACCTAAAACTGTGAAAATCTACTCTCATATTTAATCTGATGACAATATGAAATCGGAACCAAGAATTCGAAATTAACCTACCTTCTTTTTTTACTCTTTTCTTTTTAATAGGCTTTCTATCCGGTTTATTATCAGTGTGATATTCGTCAGAACACACACTTTTTTCCTCGGTGGATAATGCCTCTTCCTTTACTTTAACAGGCTCCGTAATTGGCTTCACATTACAACATGCTTTCTCCCCCCACTTAGGATGATCACTAACTTCCACTTTAACAATATCGCCTTTGTCAGTAGGTACATTATCACCAGGTGTACTATCATCAACATTTATCTCTAACTTTATATTCACATTATCCGTACAACAATCCTCACTTCCGCCTGGATTATGTATTTGGTAGCCACTTGAGACAGTTGTACTTTCTATAGGTTGTTCTTCACCATTATTTAATATTCTAACAATGAAAAGTTCATGATTTTTAGTGGCAGGGTCGATAATTTTAACTACTTTTAATTCCATCTAAAAAAATATTGTTTGCGTAAGTTAATAAGTACAAAAGAACTTAAGAGAAAATTAATTATCAAAGAGTTAAGGAGATGCAAAAGCATTTAGATTGTGTCAATAAAGATCAAAATAATAATGAAGGAAAAAAAAAAAAGATGTTTGCTTGATAGATATCTGTCTGTGCAAAAAAGCTCTTACATTGGATGATTCCCGGTCTACTAAGCTTGTGTAATATTTCTGCCAAACTAACTCAGATTTCACGCAAAGTGCTCTAAATGCCATATACTCCTCTAGTTTACACGAGCACTCGTCACACAACCAGCTGGCTTCAGTACCCGCTGTCAACTGAAACAAAGTACCAACTCAATTCTCAAGACTTAAACTGCATCCGAGCCATCCTCCCAAGTCAGGTCACTCTATAATTATTGCCAAAAGAGGTCTGTAGCCTAGAAGAGCTGGCTGTAGAACGTTTGGTCTGTCTAGGTATGTGAAGGACCTGTATAATATTATATGGTACTGGCTCCCAGTGCCATAATCACATGTTACATATAATCAGATTAATCAGAACCCAAGAAAACATTTCCTGAGCAACAGGGTGGTAGATAGCTGGAACGGGCTACCGCAGGAGCTGGTCATTGCGAATAGTGTGAACGGGTTTAAGAATGGACAGGACAAGTTTAAACCTAACTAACTGTCCGATTTAGGCATATCAGCTTTAAGCTGCTCGCCTAATATTAAATAATAATAATATATAGAAAGGAAATAAAATAAAAATAGATTACATCGGTCTTACCTCATTTCTTAATAGGGTTTTTAGTAAATTCAAAGATCGTCCCGCGAGGGATTTCAATGTCGAGTCCTGTGTAATACAAATTCGGCAAACTTTCATCTGGGGCATTTTATAAATTCACATTCTAACCTTGTTAAGAATAGTTGGGACACGTTAAAAACAGAAACAGGTGAAATAATACACATATTATACGGTTTTAAAGTCAAGAACCAAAAATATTATTTGTTTTTTAACATTTCAATATTGCTTGAAAGTGGGTGGAGCATGTAGGAAGTCGGAATAATCGACGTGCGTGCATGAGAAGATGTATGAATGTGAAGGAAGCAAGAGAAGTATGCCAGGACAGAGTGGGTGGCGTTCTATCCTCTCTGCCTACCCCTTAGGAGAAATGGCGTTTTTCAACTTCTCTGTCAAATCACACGTCAAAGATAATACACACGTCGTGATATTATAGACATAGACGATGGACGAATAAGCTCTATAAGCTGTCAAAATCGCAATGACCATAGGAAAGAAAGGCTTCGTTCGAAATTTGTCGTCAACATGTTTTAGATTTTTTAGAATACAAAAAAAATGCTAAGAAACTGCACAGTTTACTGTCCCGTATAAACTAGAGTTTATTTTTTCTTTAACAAAAAGGTTTCAAGCCTTTTGGGGGGGCCCAAAAAATTGTACATTTAGAAAATTGTGGCAAGAGAATTTCAGTGGTAAGTAATAAATGATTTATTAAAAAATATGTGCTTAAAACGCAAGAAAATTTAAATAATTTCAAGATCCTCGTTAAAACGAAAACAAACACTTATATTTACCATTTCGAACGCAGTCTCACATGTTTATGAAGGATCATGTGTCATCTGGTGGTCATCTGCATTAGTGTCAAGTGTCAAAAGCGATTGGCGTTCAGTTATCTTTGGTCAGTTCTATGTCACATAGTCACATAAAATTGGAAAAGATTTATAAACATCCTTAATAATTTATTATTTTGATACCAATAATATTATGCTCCTTCTTTTTTATTGATATATTGGATAATGTCAATACAATAGTTTGTTCATCTCGAATTAGCCTGCTCAATGCCTTAAGCCTGTAAAATGTCAACGAAAGTTTGCCGAATTTGTTTAGCGCAGGATTCAAACTTGAAACCGCTCGCAGGAGGATGTATAACTTTGCTGAAAGAACTATTAGGAAGTGAGGTAAGGCTGAAATTCTAAACGCAAGTAATAAATGGGTTCCTAAATGATATTTTGTATTCCTAATTTTTTCTCTATTTCCTCTGGTTTTTGCCCACTTACAATGTGTTCATAGCTTGTCTTTTTACTAGGGATCAGATTCTCCGCATCCTGGATGTTCACAGCTGACAATTTAAAAACTATGTAGACTAGACTTGGGCCATCTTGGCCACTTGCAGCCATCTTCATTCCAGTATTGGACAAAGACCACTCTTTTTTTTCTTAATTCGTCCCAATCCTTGGTCCTCCGCCGCCACTGTACCTTGTTTTTGGTCTTTCAACATACCTGGTTCTAGATCGCCCTTCCAGCAAAAACACCTAACTTAAATCGTGTTCCGAATTTGTCAAATGTGCAAAGGAAGCAAGGAGATGCCTGGGAGAGACAAAATAGTCGGTAAAGTAGAAAGGACCAACTGTCTATTCCGGCTTACTGCAAATTCTAAGCAACATGTTGCACTACACCTGTTCTCTATGGCTGCGATTTGAGGCACTTCAGAAGGGTCCAAAACGGTGAACTTTTGAGTCTTGAGTATTGAGTTGGTACTCTGTTTCAGTTGACAGCGAGTACCTGAAGCCAGCTGGTTGTGTGACAAGTGCTCATGTAAACTATAGAGAGTATACGCCTTCAGAGCACTTTGTGTGAAATCTGAATTAGTTATGGAAGACAAAAATATTACACAACGCTAAATACAACAGGGATCCTTCAAGGGAAGAACAATTTTTATATGAAGCATCAAATATTATATTTTGGATATGTACTATATGATATGAAGTAGATTATTATTTCTTGTATTCATTGGTACAAACACTTAATAATGAGCTTGTAATTATTATTTTTATAATTATTGATACAATCTGAACTTTTTTGTCTCTCCCTAAAACGTAACTACCTAATTTTTTTTAGATGGAATCAAAAGTGGTTAAAATAATAGACCTCATAAATAAAAATCACAAAATATCCATTGCGAAAATATTAAATAAAATGGCAAAGAAAGTACACAACTGTCTCAAGTGACAACCAAATACATAATCCAGGCGGAAGTGAGGATTGTTGTACGGATAGTATGAATATAAAGTTAGAGATAAATGTTGATGATAGTACACCTGGTGATAATGTACCTACTGACAAAAGGTGATATTGTTAAAGTGGAAAGTTAGTGGATAATCCCACGTGGGGGAGAAAGCATGTTGTAATGAGAAGCCAAGTACCCAGCCTGTTAATGCAGAGGAAGAGGCATCCACCAAGGAATATAATTTGCCTTTTAAAGTCCATAATATTTATAATAAATTTTATGAACATCATTCAGATAGTATACCTGCTGATTATGTACCTACTGACAAAGGTGATATTGTTAAAGTGGAAGTTAGTGAAAATCCTACGTGGGGGGAGAAAGCATGTTGTAATGTGAAGCCAAGTACCCAGCCCTGTTAATGCAGAGGAAGAGGCATTATCCACCGTGAATATACTTTGCCTTTTGAAGCCATTAATATTTATAATAAATTTTATAAAGAACATTCAGATAATAAATTAAAAACAAAAAAAATAGTAACAGTAGCTCGAAAATAAATCAACGTAAGCAATTTTTTTACTAGTACTTACATAATATAAAAATAATTAGGTAATTTAGTTATACAATTGCTTAATCAAATCTTATTTTTACGGAGAAGAGTTTTATGAAGCATCCTTTTTTTATATTTCCACAATAATAAAGGTAGGTTTCAAATCACACGAATTGTCAATTTTTGGTTAAGTGGTTTTGTGACTTTTTTGCAGGTTGTGTACGTTTAAAATTCAAGGAAAGTGAAGGCATTGTAGTTTATTTATCACTGGCTGAACAGATGGAGGAATTAGAAAAGGCTAGAGCAGATGAAAATTTCATAAATGCAAAATTTAAATGTCGGCAATGTGCGTGTATTTTTATTCATAAATGAAAAAATGGTTATCTAAGACATTTAAACTTCAGACATTTAAAGGTTTGTTTTTCAAATCACTAAAAATATCTACACGCTATAAATATAGAAAGTTCCTTTGAATTTCCGCCATAGCTTGTGACTCGTATTCGACTAATCGAAATGAATTTATCCTCAGTAATAATCATTTTTTCAAAATCTACACTGAAAACTTGGTTTAAAGATTTATAACACTCTTACTCCACTGAGTGATAAGTATGTACTTCCTGAAATTGCAGCAAATTTTAATTTAGCTATAAGATATATGATTAATAAAACGATGTTATGTGTTACTATTAATTGGTTTATTCTATAGAAATAGAATGTCTTACTAACTCTAATTTCTCACAATTTGCCAACCATATTATGGAAAACAACTGCACATTTAATCAAAACTTCCTACATCAAGTAAACCATAAAGGAGCAAATATGGAATTACCTTGAAGTCATTGAAATACACAAAAATCTAAATTTTTGTAGAACTTCTTAGTATTTTAACCATCACCACTGTCTTAAGATGTGTTTTTTTGTTTATTGTTTTCTATTACTTCTATGTATCAATATTTATGTTACCCTTGTGTCTAGATTCTTAAGTATTGCAATTTAATTTTTTCTGTATAACATCTGTATTCTAATTTAGTGTCTTTTCACCAGTCGATGGGAGAACGTTACTCCTGAAACCAAGGTAGTGTAGGTAAATTCTATTTCTATAGAATAAACCAATTAATAGTAACACATAACATCGTTTTATTTCATCATAATTCATTATGAAGTGTTACAAAGTGAATGCCGAATCAATCAACAAAATAGTTATAAGATTTTTATTCATGTTTATCACTGTTTATCTTACACCCTTTTTGGTCATTTATAAAAAACTTAGCACACTTGAGATGATGTCAAAATACACAAAAAGCATTTGGACAATCTAAAGTTTGTCATAATGAAGTTGTGCGAATATATTTTCATTGGTCAAATGAATTTCTATCTAAACAGCTTTGAATGTATGTATTAAATTCATTCTATGTTTATTTCTTGATATAAAAACTGTATTTTTGATTTATAAATTTCGAACATTTCCCAGAGGAATGCGTTTTTTGCATCTAGGAGATATCCCACCCTAATCAAGTTGAGAGGACCACATTAGGATGATTCATAATATCAAAATTTGTTTGCCAGTTGTGTGGTCAGAAATCCAAACCAAAAAGTTCCCACAACATTTTGCTGACCATAATGAGAATCATCAGCTTTCCTTGTGACCAGTGCCCGAGTGTATTCAAGTTAGTTTTGACAAGCAAATTGACCATGGAGATACAGAAAATTCATAATTTTTTTTAAATATATTTATGTATATTATTTGCGTTCTACATTTTAGAAAAAAACACCTTCTCTCTGGGCATAAGACAGTTAAACACACGCCGGATTATTTGTTCCGGTGTGACGAATGTCCCAAAACCTTTATACGCAAGCAATACTTTACTAAACACCAGGGGTAAGTGTATTAGCTATTTTTTAATATGTTACATTTAAAATATCTGATGTCTTACTACACCATGAAGTATTAATCCCTATTTATCTCATGGTATAATAATCCAAAATGTCCTTTTATAACAACATATCTAACTAACCCTAACCAATAACGCCATTACACAAAGAAGGGGTAGCAGAGAGGATAGAACGCCATACCACTCTGTCCTGACAGACTTCCTTTGCTTTTCCCTCTACATTTATACATCTTCTCTCATGCACATACGCCGATTATTCCGACTTTTAACATGACCACTTTCAAGTACTCGACGTACTTGGTCGAGCCATGTCTTTCTCGGCCTTCCCGCGGCTTCTACATCCAGGCACACTTGCATTTAAACTTCTTTTAGCCGTTCTTTTCATCACTCATTCGCTCCCCATGACCAAACCATCGTAAAAGCCCTTTCTTAATTTGTATTTAAACCTAAATTTAAAAGGCATACCCTGCCAGAAGTGGCCGTAATGAGGGAATCCACTGTTTTCTAAAGTAATTTTTTTCTATAAACTTACTATTTAACTAAACAAAAAAAATTGCCAACACCCACTTTTTATATTCATTATTGATGAAGATACGATTTTTTTTAAGTTTTCCCCTTATGACATTTCAAATACCGCGCTTAATACCACTATGTACTTACAACTGCGTCATTTTTGCAGGAGTATCGTCATAAAACGGGTTGTTTAAGGCCATGGTATTTCTCCAGCCAGTAAACAAAACTGTCAAAAAATCTATGCAAACTGACGCGGGAAGCACAGATAAAATATACCGTCGACTCAACTGTCATATACTGTTAACAGCTGTTCTAGGGAGACTGAATGGCGGCCATCTTTTTTGCAAATAGAAGATTGTATGTAGATTGTATTCCATATTAAAATGCCATGGAACGCGGCTACGGGGGTTTAAAAAACGGAAAACACTACACTAATGCCCGCTTTATATGGGAACAGTTTTCTTGTTCAGAAAACTACACAGTTTCTTGTTCAGAAAACTGTGCAGTCTGTCAAACTTCTGTCAAAAGACACGCTAAATAATGTGTATTTTTGAAACGCGATTGTAATTTTATTATCGTATGTTTGCTTTCAGGAAATTGTATAGTTTAGCTAATAATGTAAATATGTTATTGGTTTTTTACGTATTTAAAAGCATACAATAAACCAATGTCTACTTAAACGTTTACATAAAAAACATTGACTGTCATGTCAGCTTAAATCTGACACTAGCACACAGTTTTTCATGCAGTTTTAGCTTTATACGGAACCGTTTTCAGACTGCACAGAAAACTGTGTAGTAAACTGTCCCATATATAGCGGGCTTTAGATACAAGGAGTGACGTCATTGTTTAAGATTTTGAAATGAATGCTATTTTCAACATTTTTTTATTAATTTTTGCGTGGTTTTTGGGATATTTCATCCCACTTCAAAATTTTTAAATATTGGCGTCTACACGAAAGCATTTTTAAAATTCAATTCCGGCTAGCAGTGGATTTCCTCATTGGCGCTTAGCTATAGCCACTTACTAATTTCCATGCCTTGCTTGTTTTTTTACTGACTCGCAAACTGTATAATCAGTGTCATTAAATTGAATGTTTCATTTTATAGTTTTCACACTGAGGATCCTGATTTCCGGGTGCAACCATTGTGGAAAAGTGTTGTCAAATAAAAACTACTTTGATAGACATATTAAGTTCCACAAGCGAAACCACCATTGTGTGGAATGTGATCTTCATTTTAAAACTAAACAAGGTCTCAGGGCTCACTACCAATTTTCCTCCAGACATGTAGACAAATCGTCCAAGTATGTATATATTTAAAGTATCTATCTAGGAATATATTTATTGTTCTTTAAATGTATCATAAATTTAAATGTAAATGTTAGTTGTAAATGAATACCTCAACAGGCTTTGCCCAGCGAGGTATTTCATTAAGAAAAAAAAAAGTTGTACAATATGAAATAAATTAAATCAATTTTAAAAATTTTTAAAAATCTAATAATATCCGTAAAGTATTAGTATGCTAAAACCTCTTCCAAGATTTTAAGAGTTTCCATGAGTTTTAGTTGCTTACACATACATTTATTACTCAGAGGCTGCTTTTGACTAGCTGGACTAACTTTACATTTTTTTTATAGCTATATAAAGATGTACAAACAAACTACTAATGTACTTAAGTTGGGAACTCAAAAAGTCAATATTATGTGCTATGTTGCCAATTTTATGTATATGGAATCCTTTTTTTTTTATTAAATGTACAAAATTCCTAAAAACGTATCACACAATACAGTCTGCGTCAACACAACGCCGATCACGAAGCAGTAGTGTAAGTTTGTACATAAGTGATGTATGTCAACTTGGTGTTATCCAAAAGCACAATCTTCGAAGACATATTGTAACTGCCCACATGGGATTTAAAACCCCAAAAATACACGTTTGCATCGTATTGTGATAAACTATTTGCTGTAAGTTTTAATTTATTTATTTATGGATGATTTCTTAAGCGCTATTTTTGCGAAAAAATCGCCTCAAGAGCGCTGTACAATAAAGAGACTAGATCACAACACGTCTTGCAGCTACCAAGCGCATGGGACGATTGGGATTTTTTCTCTAGCCTCCTACAGTTTAAACAGATTTTAATACACGATATAAAAAATAGCTTAAAGTCCCATACATACTTAGATTATAATGATGGATTATGTGTAAACGGATATAACTTTGTAGTGAGATAGATTCTTGTCTTGCAGCTACTGAGCGCATGGACGATAGATTCTACCCCCCTTTACAAAATTTGAAATGTTAAAAATAGTGAAATGTTTATGGATTCAATATGAAAATAACTTTTCTAATAAGAATTTAAAAAATGAATGTTGTGTAGAGAAGGCAATGCGAATAAACGTTTGAAAGGATTGATTTATTATTTATTATTTTATTATTAATTCACTTACCCATTGGTTTCATATAGTTTAAAAATTTAGAAAAATGTGCACCTTTAAAGCAACAGTGCATTGAAAAAAATCTTTTAAAAATTTATCACTAGGATAGAATTGGTTATGATTTGATAAAACAAATACAGCGCATGAAAATGTATTTGGTTTTTGTTAATTCATTGATCAACTGTAATTTTAAAAAACAAACTTAAGAATTCATTGTTTTGTATTTGAGGTCTTGTGAAATTCATAAAAGTCAAAATGCAGACAGAATTGGATTCTTCCATATAAGCTTTGTTGATTGCTAAAAGAAAGTTTTAGTAAAACGATGTGCAAAGTTATTGTGATTTTATAATAGTGAATTTTGTCAAAACAAAAAATCTACTTTCGATAAAGCAAAATATCGTCTGTGTAAGTTCAATACTGCGGAAGAACCATTTTGTCAAAATGTTCAGGGGAGACAAAAAACCCTCCAATTTCGTAAAAAAAGAGGTTAATTTGAGATTTGTATCGGGATATACGCGGTATTGTGTGTGAAGATGGTTTATTCACGGTATTGGACACTAACCGAGTGCTAGCAGTCTATTGGTCAATTTAAAATTTTGAATTAACCAATCGATGCGGCTTGTTTCGTTCAACGAAAATCACCAAAAACAGCGTATTTTGAACTTATTGGCTCATACGCGGTATTGAACTTACATAGACGATATGTATATGAATATATTGGTATGTAAGTAGATACATTAAATATTTCACAGAAAAACCAAAGTATTAAATAATTTTCTTTTATAAACTAAAAAGACCATAAATTTTTTTTGGATAAATATTTAAAGGATGAAAACGTCTCAAGGTGTATTAGATGTTTATTTTTCATTCCAGCACCAAAGTTTGTATTATATTGTTAACTAATTGAGTAATGGAAGGAAGAACAGGAAGTACAAGTTTTACTAAACAAAATTTGTGTTCCTTTCTTATCCTTCGTTAATTTACAGTATGGGGTTCGTAATCCATACAAAACGTACAATACAGATAGAGGATTTGTTCTTCATATATTTCATTTCCTTAGTCTTAATTTGACCTGGCTTATTAGACCCCAATCTTATCAATTCAGACATCTTTTTTCAGGTTTAAACGTACTTGGTGAACCATACCAGAACACATACTGGAGAACAGCCCTATGAGTGTGAACTTTGTAAAAGGAAATTCTCTCAATCCAGCGCAATGTGGACACATAAGAAGTTGGTGCATAAAATTATGAGGAAACAAAAGGAACTGGTAGATCAAAGTAAAGCTTTCATATCCTAACTCCCAATAAAGATTGTTAATTAAGTTTCTCTCTAAAATGGGATCAGACGCTGGTAAAGAGGACCAAATGTTGATGATTGACAAATACGAAATTTATGTTGGAAGCACTCACTTTGTAGTTATTCATTATAAACTATTTAAATGAAAACACCTTGTTTTTAACTACTTTTTTTATTTTATTATTTAAACTCCCCGACCGGTTTCGAAACAACACGTGTCTCTTTTTCAAGGGTACAAGAATGAATGAAATTGGATAATGAAGTAAGTTGTGTCAGTGCATATGTTCAATGGTCAGGTCTATTGTTTGTCTAAGGTTGAGAGATGAATGGATGGGTGGGTAATTTATGACTTTTTTTTATGGATTAGATATATTTTAAGTTAAGAAGGGGGCTGTAGGAATAAATATTTATTTGATTATTTATAGTAAGTTGCGATTATTATTAAAGACTTTTTTATTAAAAAATTTCTAAATTGTGTATGTTAAATAAAAAAGTTATTTAAATAATAATCGCAACTTAATAAATATCAAATAAATATTACTTTTCCTACAGCCCCCCCCCTTCTTAACTTAAATATATCTAATCCATAAAAAAAGTCATAAAACCTGGTCGGGAGTTTTAATAATAAAATTAAAAAGTAGTTAAAAACAAAGTGTTTTCATTAAAATTAGTTTATTGACAAATACGTTCTGATAATATCGCACCATGAATACTAAACTGCACTAACTCAAAACAGTCAACATTTAGAAATCACAAGAATGTGTTTTTATACCATTATGTACTGTTTCATTGAAATTTAATTTAAATTTTTTTTATATCTCTACATAGGCACAAGATAGGAACTTTTTTCTTAAACAGAAATGTGTCGGTCGATGATTCTCAGTTCATTTTGGACCAAATTAAGAACTTAGTGCAGTATAGTAGTGGTACTGAAGCGTAAGACTGATCATCTCACCGTGATGTAATAAAACGATCAAGATACACTGCTCTTGGTGTGTCAATACAGTGCACTATGCACCATCGGGTGCGGATAAGGGAAAGTAGTATAGAATTAATGGTGTGATATGTGGTGAGTTGTTGACCATTTGAAGCATATTTGTATTGTGTTTTTTGATAAAGCCAAAAATAAATTATTGTTAGTTTCATTTTGGCTTTGTGTTTCATTTCCAGCTCACCCACAAAATAAACACAAAAATCAATAAACTTATACACAAAGACATGGCTTATTTTGAATTATACAGAAACTACCTACAGTCAGTATGCTTGATGTCATGGGTGCCTCATGCCCATAGACTAAGCTTGTTCCGAATAAAAGTGAGAATACATTGACAGTTTGCGTCAGAGCTGAGGGACGTAGTCCTGACTTGGAACGATGCACGAGAACTGGCGGCTGATCTCTTGGCTTGGTGGCAGTTTGTGGAAATCCATGTGCCCCACATAGGGAGCGGATAAATATGTGATGACAGTGTATTGACTGATGACAGTGGCGATGACTGTAATTTAATAAAAAAAATAGGCACTATTGACTTGGGTAAGGTGGAAAATTTATGATGATTGGCACTTCTTTATTATTTGTTGTCTCATGAATACATAGTTTTAAAAGAATTCATTGATAAATTATAACTTATTTTACGATGTCATGCAGTGCCCTATACACAATTTAGGTGCGGGGAAGAGGAAAAAATGTTACGATGTCCAACTACTATTTTCTAAGTTAGTTATCCACACAATCGCTTTGTTTTACTGATTAAAAAATTCACTTCATATTTTTTTTTTTTTCTTATAAGACCAAAAATTGTTATTCTTTTACACCCTTATTCTTTTAAAAAGATGCTTTTGAGTTCTTTCTAATATGGTTAATTTGAGCTTCCTTTGTACCGTAAAAATCTAAAACATGGTGATGACATATTTCAAACGAAGACCTTCTTGTCGATGGTGATTTTGACAGCATTTGTCTTGGTTATCATATATATCTGTGGTTATCACGGATCTCGACATTTGACAGATGTTGAAAAACAAATAATATTTTTTTTTCTTGACTTTCAAAACGTATAATATGTGTATTATTTTACTGTTTTTACCGTGTCAGATTGTCAATACAATAGCCGAGTATTCTTCTCTAGACGAGGTTAGAATGTGAATTAAAATGCCCCAAATGAAAGTTTGCCGAATTTGTATTACGCGGACTCGAAATTTGAAAACCATCTACAAGACGATCTTTGAATTTACTAAAAACCCCATTAAGAAATTGAGGTAAGACCGATGTAATCTTTTTTTAATATGTTGTAAACCGATGTGATTATGGCATGGGAGCCAGTACCATATTAATATTATACAGGTCCCTTCACATTACCGGACCAAAACCAAACGTTCTACAGCCAGCTCTTCTAGGCTACAGACCTCTCTTGGCTTTTATTATAGAGTGACCTGACTTGGGAGGATGGCTTGGTATGAGTTGGTACTCTGTTTCAGTTGACACTAATATACTAAAACCAGCTGGTTGTGTGACAAGTGCTCAAGTAAACTAGAGGAGTTATTCGGCATTCAGAGCTGAGTAGTTGCGTGAAGTCTGAGTTAGTTTGGCAGAAATATTACACAAATTAAACAGACCAGGAATCATCCAATGTGAGAACTTTTTGTATTGCAATACTTTAGGTAAGGTAAACCAATACAAATTCTGTTAATTACTGCCCCATTATTAACAGTGACATGTTTGTTTTTTAGACTGACTTACATACAGTAAAAACTATAGACCCAGTAACCAAAATCTTTGAACTACCTATTGTGAATGTTTTAAATAATAGTCAAGAAACAATTGAAAACCAGACACCTAATCCAAATAGAAATAAAAAGCGAAAGGGTAAAATAAAGCTAGAGATAAATGTTGATGATAGTACACCTGGTGATAATGTACCTACTGACAAAGGTGATATTGTTAAAGTGGAAGTTAGTGATGATCCTAAGTGGGGGGAGAAAGCATGTTGTAATGTGAAGCCAATTACCCAGCCTGTTAAAGTAGAGGAAGATGCATTATCCGCCGAGGAAAAGAATGTGTCCTCTGATGAACATTACACAGGTGATGAATCAGACGAAAAGCCTGTTAAAGGGGAAACAAACACAAAAAAAGAAAGGTTGGTAGTTTATTTTGCTAAACATCAATGTATTGTGTGAAATTAACAATGGATAAAGATTTTGGAATCAGTGGTCAACTGGTGTTCAGAATACAGATAATGCTTTTTGGGGTTGTTATGTCGTAATTGTGGGCTTTGTGGTGCCGACGAGCAAAAGCTAACAAACACGGCATAATAACCTAGAAAAACACTATCTGTAAATTGGGTGAAGCGTCCATGTTTTGTTCCATTCTTGTTGCAGGTTACGTTCACTCTAAATACAAAAGAAGTGAAGGCGTTAGAGTTGCACTATCGCTGGCTGAGCAGATAGAAGAATTGGGAAAGGCCAGAGAAGATGAAAAGTTTAAAAACGCAGAGTTCAAATGTTTGCTCTGTGCTTGTATTTTTATAAACGAAAGATATTTAACAAAGCATAATAAACTTCGACATTTACAGGTTTGTTATCGTAAATGATCGCAGAAGCTTGGTATATTACTAGAGTAAAATGTAAAACTTTCTTCCATTGTCCACCAGAACACAACAGGTAGATAGTGGTAGTGAGTTAAGTACAAATCGAGGAAAGTAGGTGATCAAGTTGTTTTATATAGATGATGTATGTGTTATTTATTTATCATCTAATGTACGAGGTCTGTTCAAAAAGTATCGCGAATTTTATATTTTTTCAAAAAGTATTTATTTATTCATGAATATCTATTTTGTCCCCTTCAAAGTAATTCCCCTCGGATATAATACATTTATGCCAACGTTTTTTCCAATCCTCGAAGCACTTAAAAAAAACATTTTTTGTGATCTTGTTCAGCTCCTCCTTCGATGCCGTCTTTATCTCCTCAATCTTGGCGTAGCGTCGTCCTTTCATGGGCCTCTTCAGTTTTGGAAACAGGAAAAAGTCACAGGGGGCCAGGTCTGGGGAATACGGTGGCTGCGGCGCTATTACTGTGTTGTTTTTGGCCAAATATTCGCGCACAAGCAACGATGTGTGTGAGCAGGGGCGTTATCATGGTGCAAAAGCCAGTTTTTGTTCTTCCACAAATCCGGGCGTTTCTGGCGGATTGCTTCGCGCAAATTGCGCATAACTTGCAGGTAATATTCCTTATTGACCGTACTACCCTGTGGCAAGAACTCATGATGCACCACGCCCCTGCAATCGAAGAAAACTGTGAGCAAAACCAATAGCCAAAACCAAAAATAGGCAAAAATCGAAGACGAGCCAAAACACATCCAAGCAAAACAGCTGTCAAAAATTAACTAAACATTCAAAATGTCCGACCTTGTCAGCATAAGTAAGGGACGTGAGTACCAACATAACGCTACAAAAAAATCAAAAATCAAATATACGTAGCCCGCGGAAATTCAAAATTCGCGATACTTTTTGAACAGACCTCGTATTTTAATGTAATTTATCATCTTGACCCAATGAGGTATTTCATTAAGAAGAAATAATTAAATCTTGTAAAAATGAAATAAGTAAATGTAGGATCAGAGATCTGTTATAACTAGACAAGCGACTTCAAAGAGAGTTGTCAAAATTTTATGTTCCATTTGTATTTTGCAGTGAAAAAAAGACATACGTCCATTGAAAGGAACTTACTATATCTATCTAACACATTTTAATATAAAAAATTCTCTCAAGTTTTAATTTTTATGAAAATAACAACATTAATTGAGATTAAGTTCATGATCGAAATCTTCCAACGACTAGGACATGGCTAGGAATGGAAGAAAATAGCTTATCCGTGTAAAACAAGCATCGTTGTGTATTCGAAGATATATTTATGACGTCATAAATTAAGAATATTTCAATTTGCAGACTAAAAATTGTAACGAAGAATGTGTCGTTTGCAAGAGGAGATTTTCGACATCGATGAAGTTGAAGAGACATATCAGGGGGATACATGAGTTTAGAGTGATTTGCCAGTTGTGTGGACAGAAGCTACCTACCGCGGAGTTCTATAGTCACTTCGCAGAACATAAAGGGACAAGCTTCTACTCGTGTGACCAGTGCCCGAAAGTATTCAAGTTAGGTTCTATATAATTTTTTTTTTTTTTTAATTAAGTGAAAAACCAACAGTTACAAATCACTTTAGGAAACATAAAAAACTCATTAACCAATTAAATGTTTTCACAAGTAGAGTAAAAAAATGATATTTTTAATTATAAAAAAAATAATACACCGATGATATGGGTGGACAATATATCAAGAAGATTGCTGGATATTTAAATGTGACAGCTGTCCAAAGACATTTTCTTACGAGAGTCATCTGAATTTTCACAAGACGTAAGTAGTTAATAGTTTATTAAATGCATCATCATTTCATATCCGCATACTCCGCTAAATTACTGTCATAAAATTTCAGGTTGTACTAAATAATTAATGGCGAGTATTATTACTTTATTAAGTATCTGTTACTGATATTTCTTTCACAGTTTGCATTCCACGGATCCGGATTTCAGCTGCAAGGAGTGTGGAAGAGTGTTGCTTAGTAAAGCCAACTTAGATAAACATATGGAGTACCATAAGAGACACAGTGACTCATACTGTGTGGAGTGTGATCACCATTTCAAAGACAAACACACTCTGAAATATCATTACCGGACTAATTCAAGACACGTTGACTACGATATGATGCAGTAAGACTTTATTTTCATTGCTTCTTTGAAACACATACAGCCCTCCAGCAAAAAGGCACCATATTTTGAGTTTTCCAAATGTTTAGGAAGGATCGTTTTATCACTACTACACTTTCCTTATTGAACAATGTATTTTTGAAATAAAACACGCTTTTAAAGTCAGAGATATGCACATTTTATTGGACAATAAAATGGCATTGTCAAATTTTCCAAATTTTTTATCTTTTAAAAAATTAACACAAAGTTGGATACATAGTGTAAAGGTAGAATCATTCTAAAGCCCGCTATATATGGGACAGTTTACTACACAGTTTTCTGTGCAGTCTGAAAACGGTCCCGTATAAAGCTAAAACTGCATGAAAAACTGTGTGCTAGTGTCAGATTTAAGCTGACATGACAGACAATGTTTTTTATGTAAACGTTTAAGTAGACATTGGTTTTTTGTATGCTTTTAAATACGTAAAAAACCAATAACATATTTACATTATTAGCTAAATATACAATTTCCTGAGAGCAAACATACGATAATAACTTACAATCGCGTTTCAAAAATACACATATTTAGCGTGTCTTTTGACAGAAGTTTGACAGACTGCACAGTTTTCTGAACAAGAAACTGTGTAGTTTTCTGAACAAGAAACTGTCTCATATAAAGCGGGCATTACTATAAAGACCATAGCAATAACATAATCTACGTCATTTTTTATTTCATATATAATTATTTCCCTTCTTCTTCTGGTATAAAGATATCAATATCTTGTATTTAAACTATCTTGTTAACATTTTCTGTTATTTTTCCATTTTTACATGGCCTTATTTTTCTCCTTTGCCACGTGCATACTGCTTGACTTTCACAGTATACCCACAAACAGGCTATGCCTTGGTGGGATTTTCGTTTATTTTCTTAATATATATGTGTTTTTTTTGTATTTCTTTTGTAAACAAAAATTTTTCTTTTGAAAATAAATATAAAATTTAAAAAAAAAGTACTTTTGTATTCTAAAAACTGCCTACCGGTTTTAGAGTTACGACTCCTTCGGATTTATACCAATAAGAAATTAAAATTATGGACACTAACTAACCTAGTTAACATGTAGAGATTTAGGTAGGCATGTATTAAAACGCATCACTCCTGTGTTTCTCCCTTTACTTCACTATATTTTCCCCGGTAAACCACTTGAAATGTCACATGTTAGTTTGGTTAGTGACAAATTCCTTAATTTTAATAAATACTCACCAACTTACCGACCTAATTGAAAACACAACTGAGAATAACTTAATCTGTAGCCTGAGGATCATGAAAATCTATAAATTTCGATCATATTTGTTGAACAAAAACTTCTATTCTATGCTATAGCGGGGGTCAGGACATTTAACTCATGACTGCAACTTGTGTAGATCTATTGTGATAATCAAAAACACCTTTTCCAGGCATTTTTAACAGTTGAAGGTAGCCGCCACACTTGATACTTGGTAATTTGGATATTTGAAGTTCTTCTTGACTTTGATTATTGAAAAATAATTTGCTCAGTAAAATTATTATGTCAAACCCTTCAATGGATTTCCATGTGGCTGAATTTAGAATGATCACACTCATTTCAGTAACAGTGAACTAATTTTGTACAGGATATAGATTTTAAGATTTATGCTATTAACTTCTTCTTAAAGTACACCTAAGAGTCTGTATTAGTCGCATTCGACGCTGCCCCTTGGGACGTCGACTCACAGCTGTCCCTCCATCTTTTAGCTGGTCGTCCAGGAAACTATCAACTGATTTTCACTAATTTCAGATTTAAATGTACGAAATGCCCCAAAGCATTCGCCACAAAGAAGAGCTGTCCGTCCATATTGAAATCATTCACGAGAGAGTTGAGAAATACTTCTGTGAAATTTGCAGCACCGGTTGTGTCACAAAACGCAATCTACAAAGACATATTCTCTTCACCCACGACGGATATAAACCGCCAAAGAAATATGATTGCTTGTACTGTGATAAAAAATTTGCTGTAAGTTGAAATCATTAATTAATTCCCATATTTTTGTGTAAATGGTTATTAAACTCATTACGTTATTTAATAGATCTGTCAATGATATTATTAGTGAAAATTAACAAAAACACATATTTCTCGGTCTCTTGGCTAAGATTGAATTTTAGTAATTCTTAAAAGGCTGTAATAACCTGAAAAATGTATTGTATTGTGCACTTTATTGAATAGAAATGTCATTTAATAAATAAATAAAAACAGGTTTCCCACTAAAGCCCGCTTTATACGGGATAGAAAACTGTACAGTTTCTTGTGCAGTCTGAAAACTGTCCCGTATAAAGCGAAAACTGTATGGAATATTGAATGGTCGGTGTGATGTTTGGCTGACCTGACAGTTAATTTATTTTATTAACTTCTTGTGTAACAGCGTACACTGGCTAAAAAGCAATATCTTCCAAACACCAGTGGTGTGAGTGGGTCAAGTCTACCTAATGTTTTTATACAAGCGTTTAAGTAGATACGAGCGTACGGCTCTCTTCAAGTAGACTTGAAGAGTGGGGGAGCTGCATTTTTAGAAATCAAATTTAAGTATAATTCAACAACTTATAATTATTATTTTGTAGAAATTACTTTAGTTAATAGAAGTGTTTTGGTGGCCCTCGTAGGGAAATAACTAAAAAAAAATTTAAAAAAAGTGATTTCGGCCATCGAATAACTAAACGTTGTATCATCAAAAAGTTAGGTTTTGGTGAATCGCGTTTTTAGTTTTTGTAGTCAATGGATTTGAATAGCGCGCTGCGTTTTTAAAAATTATGAAATCCTTAGCAGAAAGATAAATATTTGACATAACATCTCGACATGTAGAATTGCGTTAAGACTTAAGACATTTGGGAGCGATTTACTCGTATTTCAATTTTAAACAATTCGTGACATTATTAATTTATTTATAACATGGGTCTCTTGTCTTGTTACGGTCGTACTTGGTAATAGAACTTAATCAATTTTATAAAAAAATGTTACGTCTGCCATGTTGGACTTTAAAGTAAATGCTTAGTTCAAAATCAGGACCCCTAATAACCCCGAAAATGATACACATGTTTTAAAAAAAACTGCATCGGCCATCTTGGATTTAAAAATAAACAAAAAATCCGAAGCCCCCAGAACCTCCAATAACCTTGAAAATGATACGGGCACGCTCCAGAGACCCGTAGAGCCACAGACCGATGAGAAATCGACATTATAGGGGAGTTTTCCTGCCGGAGGCTAGCTTGTCAGGAGACCTTCTCCTTCTTATATTTATTGGTTTTATGTATCAAAATAAAATTTGAAATCAGGGCCCCTAATGATACCCATGTTTATATATTTTTTAATGCATCGGCCATCTTGGATTTAAAAATAAACAAAAAATCCAAAACCAGAGCTCCCAATAACTTTGGAAATGATACGGTCAATAATACCACAGATCTGGCCTGTGGAGCTGGCGTGCTTGTTTATATTGTATTAATATTATATTTTTTACACACTCAATCTATGGAAAATAGTCAAATGCAATAAATTACCCATTATCTTACCATTTTGTCGACTAGACTTTGTTAAATGAGAAACACATTTGTAAAATTTAATAATCGTAATAATAATGCTGTCATTTTCATTTTGCGATTGCTTTTCAGGCCAAAGTATCCATGGAGAACCATCTCAGGACACATACTGGAGAACAGCCCTACCAGTGTGAACTCTGCCGGAGGAAATTCTCTCATACCAGCTCATTGTGGACACACAAGAAGTTGGTGCACAAAATAATAGGGAAGAAACAAAAAGAACTGGTAGAACATAGTGAAGCCGTCAATCCTTAACTCCCAATAGGAATGTAAATACATTTCTTTCTATCTGAATATGGGATCACGCTCTGGTAAATATCCGATAGTGAGGACTGTTGACAATCCGTCTGCAGTTGGCATCAGAGCTGCGGGACGTGGACCGGCGGCCGATCGCTTGGCTTGGAGGCAGTTTATGGAATCCACATGCTCCATGATATGATGATGATAATGATGAGAACCAAATTAATGTTGATATGTGTGCAGGAATATAGTGATGTATTTACTACTTATACAATTCTACCGAGTAGAATATTGTCATCAAGATAGAACCACAGAATGGACACCTTTAACCTGTTAACCGGGCGCTCCTCTATCTAATTACGCAACTGTAACGGGCGTGAACTCTTTCACTAGGAAGTGTCGCGTGATGGATACTTACGCCTGGAGGACTTAATTTGTGTTTTTTTAAAAAAAAATTTATGCCTAAAATAAAATGACAAGATGATAATAAAATGAAAATAAAAAAATATAAAAATTCGTTTATTTATGTCGAGACATGTATGGATGACTAATACCTTTACGCCTGTTCCAGGGCGCAACATATATTTGAAGGACGTATTCATACGTCCCACCCGTACTGATATTGTTTATGTTTGACGTATTTATGCATCCCGCCCGGTTAACAGGTTAAAAAAATCTGTTCCTCTTATCGTTAATTTTTAGAGACTTGACTATACAAATTATACAGTACAACTGTTTGCAGTGAGATCTAGATTTACAATTAGAAAATTATTGTTATTTTTGTGTTTAATCAAATATATGAGTAGGTACTCTAATAATTGCTTGTCTTTTTCTTTCTTGTTTTGAATATTTTTGTATGAATGTTGAAATATGAAGCAAAAATAGCTATTAAGCATTGTACAATGAAATAGATAGTAGAAGATAATAATAATTTTAATTTGTTTTTAAACACCTCAATTGACCAGTTGATAATAGGTGTGATATTTTATTATTTGTGTTTAAAATAACCCAAATTTCGCGTTCGAAAATTTGAGTGATCTATGGAATTCAAGAGCGTCTCTCCATAGAAAAAAAAAAGATACGGCAGAAAAATAAGTGACATATCTACTTCGGAAAGTTCTTATAAAAGGCTACGCACACATTGTATTTTTAAATAAATGCAAGCTGCACTTATACTTTTATTTTAAGCTCTTTTTAAAAAGATATATAAATTCCTCAAGTTTCTACTCTTATTAATATATAAAAAAATTAATAACATTAAGTTTCTCCGTATGTAGATATATATATATTTGAATATGATAAATAATACATATGTACTCATGTTCTTAAAATGCACATGTGAGAAACAAATTTAATCATAGCTAATGAAATGTTACATTGTATATTACAGAACTAAAGGGATATTTTGGAGGTGAAATGTTCTGGATGTTCACCACAGGTGTTGCGGGGTTCGGGCCACAATCTTTGTAATGTATTTTAACATTATGTAATTGAAATTCTCTTATAATTAAATTTACTTATCAAGTACTTCCAAATAATGATTTTTAATTTCTTGTTCAACCAAAAAAATGTCTAAATTCAATCAATGTGCGTTTTTGAAATGACTGCTAAAATATTAATAACTATTATATGATTTGTTTATATCATTTATTTGTAAACTCTTGTGATAATTTCTAACTGTCAACAAGCTATCGCGGAGCATTTTGATCACATTTTGATTTTGACATTTGTTAACCCTAGACCCTAGGGAGGAAAGTAGAAGGGGCAGAAGGGAGTGGTTAGGGGGGGAGGGGGATTCATAGACAATATTGCGTTTATACTTAATTAATTTATGGCTAATTAATTTCCTGACATTTGAGTAAGAACCGATTCATTTTTTTTCTTCTATAAAATATTGTCCTGTCTGTGATGCCTGACCCAATCGACGGATAATCATTTTCTATGGGGAAGAATCAGAGTTGTTCATCTATAAGTATATAATCTGTGATTTTGACACTAGGGAGGAAAGTCGAAGGGGCGGAAGGAAGGGATAGGGGGGAGGGGGATTCATAGACAAATATTGCGTTCATACTTAATTAATTTATGGCTAATTAATTTCCTTATATTTGAGTAAGAACCGATTCATTTTTTTTTTTCTATAAAATATGGTCATGTCTGTGAAATTCCACTCAATCGACGGATAATCATTTTCTATGGGGAAGAATCATAGTTGTTCATCTATAACCGTTTCCAGAATCGTTTCCACTGTAATATATTTAAAAAAAAATTATCAATAAAAATAATGCTCTTAAAATCACAATGATGGCCCACTTTTTTACAGTGATTGCCACTTTTGACAATAAAAATAATGCTCTTAAAAATAATCTTTCCACTTTTTTATAGTGATTGCCATGACTTAAAGACAGTAATTGCCCACTTTATTTTTTTCCGTAAAAAAAACATTAATTAAACAGCTTTTGATTGAAAAAACTTTTTATTGAGGGAAAATTTATTTAAAAAAACCATAAAATTACAGTTCCTCTTTATTGACTTGAAAATTATTTAAAAAAACACATACATAAATAATGTGGAGCTCGCTTTACATTCGAACGCAGCTCAAATTGTCTATTGTAAAATCTTGAATCTTGACAGTAAGTGAATTTCTGACAGCAATTGAAACTGTGCTGTCAAATTGTCAATAATATTATTACCATCGATATTATTATGAAGTTAAAAAAAACATTATTTTGAATGACCATTCGTTTTTATCATATCGTTTTATGTCACGCTATCTTATTGTCAGTGCATCAATAACAATACTTCCTAAGCTTTGTATTTTGATATAAAACAATGCCTCAGTTGAAAGTTTGCCGAATTTGTTTAGCGCGCGGATTGCACCTGAAAACCCTCGCCGGAGAACGGATGAATATGCTGGAAGAGTTATTAGGAAAAGTGGTATAGTTAAATAACGCTTTCATTTATGTTTTAATGAAGTTCTCTGCCTTTTTCAATAAATAAAATATATCAAACATTTTGAGTAAGTTCAAATACATGCACGCAAGTCTGGAATAACCCATGATATAAATTTTTTATACTAACGGAGATCTTGGATATGTGGATATTCAAACGTTTACAAGGCTTATGACCTGTGGCTGAGTTAAGTGGCTACTTGACATATGAGCAACAAATATAGTAAAAGCCAAAACTTATTTAGGCCTAAATGGCTTCTAGCAACCAATGTCGTAAAAGCCATTTTGGCCTAAATGAGTTTTGGCTTTTACTACATTTGTAGCTCGAAGGGTCGATATTACAACATTCGAAATTTTGGATTTTGTACATTATGCTACTTGTTCCAATTTTAAACGCATTGATGTTAGGGATAAATTTCCATGACTTCTATGTATTGACAGTGATCTAAGGTATTTTTAGCAGCATAAATATTTTCTACTCTGTTGTAGTTAAAAGCCGGCAGCGAAGACAGCTGGTTGTGTCTCAAGTGCGCTCACATGCTGGAGAAGTATACGGCGTTTAGAAAACTGTGCGTGAAAACAGAGCTGGTTTGGCAGAAATATTACAGAAGTTTAACAGGCCAGGAGTCATACAGTGTGAGATATTTTATAAGTCATGAATTTATTACTGTTACACATGACATGGGTTTTACCAATGTTGATTTTTAAACTCATGCATGTTCTCCTCTATGGCTGCGAATCGTGGCACCTAACCAGGGCCCAAGACATCAGCCTTCTGAGTTTTGAGAATAGGTGTCTTAGAAGAATTTTGGGTGTGCAGTGGTTTGACTTTGTAAGGAACACAGAGGTGAGGCAACGGATACAGCAACCCTTGGTATCTACTGTCATCCGGCGAAGGCGTTTCGGCTGGCTAGGCCATATACTACGTATGCCTCCAGAGAGCCTTAACCATGCTTGCCTATTTTACAAGGCATCAGGTTCTCGGCATCCTGGTCATCCACTGTTGACAATTCGTCGGCAGTTTGCGTCAGAGCTGCGGGACGTGGACTTGACTTGGGAGGATACACGGGAGCTGGCGGCCGATCGCTTGGCCAGGTGGCAGTTTTTGGATTCCATATGCTCCACATAGGGAGCGGATATGGTATAATTAATGAAAATAAATTTATTTATACATCGACCCTTTGAGAAAAAAATTTAGTGAAAGCCAAAATGACATTAAAAACCCTTCCAGCAACCAACGTCGTAAAAGCCATTTTAGCCTAAATGAGTTTTGGCTTTTACTACATTTGTAGCTCGGAGGGTCGATATATCATGTTCTTTCTACTACTACTACTTTCCCTTATTCACACCTAATGGTGCATAGGGTACTGCATTGGAACAACATGAGCAGTGTATCTTGATCATTTTATTTTTGATTCTAGGCGAATTCCATGCCCATTAAGAAACAAATTAATTTCATCTAAAATGTTCAAAATAAGATAATTTTTTAAATAAAACGCTTCACTTACATGTCATGCAATCATTCTTACATTGGTACAACTGTATTTACATAATGGTTAATTTCATATTTTCATGTTGACCCCCTACGGGAATCGAACCCGCGACGACCTCATGCACAGTAGCCAAACGCGCTACCACTGTGTGCACAAGGCGGGACAAAAATGAATAAACAAATAGATAAAATTTATCTTGAACTCAATAAAAAAAATAGTTTAGTTTAAGATAAATGAAATAAAATTTTATGTATTGATTTTTAGAACATAAAAATAATAAAAAAGAAGATTAGATTCAAGCACTAAGAAATATGAAATTTGTGTTGTAAAAGTACTGAAGAGGTGTGATAATCCCTCCCAAACACTGCAAGATATACCGGCTTCTAGTATTAAGCAAATAAAAACTGATAAAATCAATGCAATCATGGTAGACGAAATGAGGAAAACAGAAAATGTTGATAATCTAGTATCAAAAGATAATCTTATGCCTAGTAAACATGATAATAATATAACTGCTGATGTTAAAAATGAAAATAGCAAATTAGATTGTGATAATTCGGTAACCACGGGAAAAGGTTGCTATATTGTAAAACCTATTACCGAAGCTGTGAAAATAGATGAAGGAGAGTTGACTACAGAGGAGAGTGAATACAATATGTCCTCCGATGAACATCACACAGATAATGAACTAGATCAGAATGTAAAACAAGATATAGTAAAGAAACGAATTGTTAAAAGAAGAAACACGGAAAAAAATGAAAGTAAGTTGTAAGTTGTAAATGTTTAGTGTGCCAACAATAGACCAAATCTATAAACAATATTCTAATCTATTAATGAGATACCAAAATAATATTAAAATTCCAAAATTTCATACAAAAACATTTCGAAAATAGCAATAAGGGAATAATTTATTTTAATGAATTGCCCAATGAACTAAAAATTATTGATGTCTTAAAGGGATTTAAATTTAAACTAAAAAATCACATTTATTTCAAACAACTATAATCACTATTTTTTGCTTACTTAATTGTTTTTTTTTACATTTCTAGTACCTAGATTTATTTTTTAATTTACCTTAATATTATTACTACTTATATTTTACCTTGTTGAACTACTTATACTACCTTATTATGATTACTACTTATATTATGTATATACTACTTATATATGTATATTTACCTTACTATGATTACTACTTATATTATGTATATTTTAGCGTAACCTCCCTCACCAAGCACAAGAGCTTGTCTTTTTTATTAATTATAAATAAATAAAAATAAAAAATATTTTTTTGCCATAACATTTTTTTATTTGTGATTTTTCAAAGTAATTTTTTAAATTATATTATACTATCATATACTTAAATCTATTACAAGGCTGCTTTATACGAAGAATAGAGAAAAAAATGTATTCGAAATAACCTCCGTAATAGATCTCCCGGGATAAATTATTACGCTCTCATATTTATATGGCTAGATGTGTATTGCAATTGCACTACCCTCCCAATCGAGCTTTAATAAACTGTTTATTTATTAACAACATTTTGAATGTGTACAAATACTTGTAGACAAATCACTGGATTATACCCATGCTGGGCTAATATCAAGTATTATTGATATCCCAACAGAGACAGAGAAAAACGAATGAGGATTATCTAGGCGTTTACAGAGCTTATGACCTGTCATTGGCTGGGCTAAGTGGCCACTTGATGTATTACAACATTAGCGAATAAATTGAAGAGACATCTTCAGGCGTCTTCTAGTAAGTAATTAAATTCAGATGAATCTTACCTTCACCAAAAAAAGTTGACAGCCAAATGCTTAGAAAAATGTTGTTAAATGTGAAACGTTCGGTGAGAATTCATACAAATAGGCCTTCCGAAATTTGTCATATATGGTTATCAGATGACGGGCGGAATGGGGAATGTTGTAAGTGGCCACTTAGCCCAGCCAATAAGTCATAAGCCCTGTAAACGCCGAGATAATCCACATTCGTTTCCAGAGTTTCTCTGTCTCTGTTATCTGGATACCAATAATATTTATTTATTAATTTATTATTATTATTTATTCATATGATCTGCCTGGCTAGATAATACAGGTTTTAAGAGGATGCGCTGCCACGTGACCCTTGCCGCTTCTCCGTACAATTGTAGTCCTCATTTTTTCACTAGTTTTAGATATTGACAAGAAGCGTATTGGCATAGTCTTATTTTTGTATTTTTTATTTGTTATAGGATACTAACTTACAAACTGGCTTCTGGTCAATATCTAAAACTTTAAAAAAATCTTTGCTCTAGTGCTAAATTCCAGGGAGAAAGTCAGGGACACGGTTGTATGGAGAAGCGGTCGTGGGTCACTCGACAGTGCACGATCTTAAGGTACACATTTTTTGAATACAAGAAAAATGGTTTTAAAGAATATTGTGTTTTGATGTAGGTGATACATACAAAAAAGGAAATTACAAGAAGAGTGAAGGAATTAGAGTCGTTTTGTCAATCCATGAACAAAGAGAAGAATTAGAAAAGTCACGAGAAGATGAACAGTTTAAAATTGCGAAATACAAATGTTGGTACTGTGCCATCGCCTTTAAGAAAAGTGCCAATTTGAGGAGACATATGCTTCAACATTTAAAGGTTTGTAGTTTTGTAGGTTTTTAATTAAATTTCAGTTGAGTTAAAAAAAAACAATTTTGTCATAGAAAGGGTTTTAAACAATGATGTTTATTTTAGCATTATGGAGAAAACTAAGAAAGGTCTTTTACGTTGGTTCGGTCATGTAGAGCGAATGGATGATGAAAGAACGGCTAAAAAAATATATGATGCGACTGTCCCTGGATGTAGAAGTCGAGGAAGGCCGAGAAAGACATGGCATGATCAAGTAAAACAAGTGCTTGAAAGTGGGCATGTAAGAAGTCGGAATAATCGACGTGCATGCATGAGAAGATGTATGAATGTGGAGGAAGCAAGAGAAGTATGCCAAGACAGAGTGGTGGGGCGTTCTATCCTCTCTGCCTACCCCTTCGGAGAAATGGGGTGATGGTTAGTTAGTTAGTGGCTATTTTCTTCCGTTCCTTGTCATGTCTTAGTCCTAGGAAGGTTAAGACAATTTTATCAATTACAAAAAATCACATGGTAATTGTGTTTTTTCTATTTATTTCTTGATTTGTTAAATAAAGATGTAATCCTCGTGACTATAGTTGATTTTTTTTACAGACGAGCGGCGATGAAGTTTGCACGGTTTGCAGCAGAAGATTCTTCACACAGTCAGATCTGCAGAGGCACGCCAAACTCCACGAGTACAGGGTAGTCTGCCAGGTGTGCGGGGTGAGGTGTCCCTCGCTGGGGTTCTCAGCCCACGTGGCGGAACATAGGGGAACCAACACCTACTCCTGCGACCAGTGCCCCAGGGTATTCAAGTTAGTCCAGATGTCAACAGTTATTCAAGAACAATAGAAGCTACAAGCTCTATCGTCTCCAGTTCCATCTCAACCCTAAGAAAAACTTCCTTCCCAGTAGGGTGGCTTGAGACTGGAACAAGTTGCCAGGCCTAGCTGTCCACTACACTACGGTCAACCAGTTCAAGAACCGTTTAGATGCAGAAGGCAGACATAGGCAGTCTAAAAGATATAGGCGCACTAGCAAAAGCTGCCTGCCTATAATAATAATACTAATACCCTGTTTACCATAAAAATATTTCATATGTGATTCCCAAGTCAAGTCCACGTCCCGAAGATCTGCCGCAAACTGTTGACAATTAACAGTGGACGACCAGGACGCCGAGAACCTGATGCCTTGTAAAATAGGCGAGCGTGGTTAAGGCTCTCGGGAGGCATACGTAGTATATTAGCCAGCCGAAACACCTTCGCCAGATGACAGTAGATACCTAGGGTTGCTGTTTCCGTTGCCTCACCTCTGTGTTCGTGGACTTGACTTGGGAGGATGCACGGGAGCTGGCGGCCGATCGCTTGGCTTGGGGGCAATTTGTGGAATCCATATGCTCCACATAGGGAGCGGATATGGTATGATGATGATACCTTGGACTGGCGCTGAAGCATAAGACTAATCATCTTGCTTTCATGTAACAAATTATCAAGATTCACACTGCACTTGGTGTACCAATGCAGTGCCCTATGCGCCATTGGGTTCGGATAAGGGAGAGTGGTAGTAATAGCAGTATTTTAATTTTGTATTATCTTCATTTATCTTTTGAACAGTTAAGAATAATCCTTCTTTATTACAGGAAGCGTCTCTCTCTAAGTCTTCACAAAAAGCGAATCTACACATAGCCGAGGAGAATTTATTTCGGTGCAATCAATGTCCAAAATCTTTCTCCCATGAATTTAAATTGAATATACATCAGAAGTAAGTATTTTATGTATACTGTGACAGTTGTACTTTCATTTTTCATTTATTTATTAATTTATACCCCCATTCTGACTTTTTTCACTATAAGTTTATGCGATGGCTCAGTATCGTGCTATTGAGTCCTTTTTTCCCCACCAAAAACGTTTTTTTATGCAAAATATTCGCTAAAACAACACTCTCATTTTTCTCCATACTAAATTTTTGCATTCCAACAACAACTTCAACTGGTGGAAAAAACTCTGCAGCCCCCAGTTTTTTGTGGTTAATCGAAAATAGACAAAATTTACAGTTCATCTTAAAACCGCATTTAGCTGGAAAAATAAGGAAATCATAACGTTTTATACTTTGTGATGGGGGTGTAAATAAATAAAAAAAATTAGAAATTAAAGTACAGCTGTCAAATTTCTTTTATTTGTATGAACAACAGAAACAAGAGCCCTTTTCGCAATGACGACACGGCCTATATTTGTGGCACTTGAAAAACAAATGATTTGATTTACCATATGCTAGTGCCACAGAGCTATATATATATTAGAGAACCGATTGAAGGGGCAAAGTCACTTCCCTAGTCAGCAACGCTCCGATGCATGACAAAATATAAAAGCGGTTACCAACAGAGAAAACAGTAACCTGTAATCTCGGCCGGTACAATACCGCCTAAATGTCGGTGGTGGTGCATGGCGTAGAAAACTGTCATATCTGCCGAGAGCTGCAAATTTCATATTTTTCTTTGCATAAACTGTTTTATCTGCCGGTAACCGCTAGTTTAGGGAAGGAACAACCTGTTTTAGTTCTCTTCTGAATGATTAGTCCATAATATTAAAGTCAATGGCTAGTGCCCTATCCCTATATCTTTTAAGATCCTTGATTGCACTATATTTCCAACTATTCCACGTGACATTTTCATAAGTAAAGTGAATGTTAACTTCCTCAGTTGCCATTCCTCGAACCCGGAGTTCCGCTGTGAGGAGTGCGGCAAGGTGTCACTGAACAGGCATTTGTTCGACAAGCACAACCAGATGCACCGCGACCGGCGAGACTCCTTCTGTGTAGAGTGCAACCTGCACTTCAAGAACCCCACCATCCTCAAGTACCACTACATGCGGAACTCCAGACATGTTGAACGAGAAATGTTAAAGTATGTTTATACACGGAGTATTAAAACTCGTAGTACAACCCGAAAACTGGTGAATCTACATCATCTTTAGAGTCGAATGTGTGATATGGCTTTTTAATCTGAGCTTGAAAAAAAAAATTATACCTCAAAAGTTTCCATAATAACGCAGATTAAGTAAAATTGCTCAAATTCTTAAAATGCGGTTTTTTATTTTGTTTTCTTTATGGATAGTATTATTTTGACTAAATAAGTCATATTTGATAACAATTTGCAAATATTTATTGAAAAAAAGTTAACTTACTCAATTTTCTCGAAAACTATAGGTCAAATACAAAGTTTTATTCTACAAAATCGACTCCAAATATGATGTAGATTCACTGGTTTCCTGCTTGTACATTGAGTTTTCTTACACGGTGCATAATTTGTAAAAAATTGTTTTATTTTATTTATTTATTTTAATTGCCTCAGCGGTGCGATTCTCTAAAGGTTTTAGACACTTCTGCGCATACGAATTCAGTACAAAATCGTATGCGCAGTAGTTTAAAAACACTTACAGAATAGAAGCGCAGGAGGCCCAATAGCAGAGCAATGATTTTATTACACATGGGAATACAAACATATTGTGTTTGTATGAAACAAAGAAATAAATGTAATTTTTTCATTCTTTTCAAGGTACCAATGTGACAAATGCGTCAAGGCATACCGCACCGAGAGAGAGCTGGTGGCACATAGTGAAAGTGTCCACGACGGTGTGAAGAAGTTCCACTGTGACAGGTGTGGAAACAGTTACGTAACAAAGCGAAACCTCAAGTACCACATCCGCACCGCCCACCTGGGGTACAGACCTCCACTCAAACACGCGTGTGAACATTGTGACAAAAAGTTTACAGTAAGTTACCAAAATATTAACTCAACAAATGTTGAATAAAGTCAAGAAATAAAGATGCTGTCAGATGGCAAAGATGAGTGGAGAGGTCCAGTGTTTTGTGAAAATCAGTACACTTTTAGCTCAAAATTTCAATACAGAAAAATAAAACAAAAATCTCAAAACCGTCAGTGTAATATATTATTTGTAAACAATGATTTTTATTTTATATAGATGGGCTATTTTCTTCCGATCCTTGTCATGTCCTAGTCCTAGGAATATTGAGTCAATTTTGACTAAATCTCAACTTGTTAGAGGGAAACTGAATGATTAAAATGTATTAGATAGTGGAAGGTAGATATAGTTTTCATATATTGTCTTTTTTTCACTGCAAAATAAAAATGGAACACAAAATTTTGACAACTCTCTTTGAAATAGCTTGCCTAGTTCTAACTTAACAGGTCAAGGTTTGTAAATCAGATCATTCTTAAGCGAGATACGATAGTTTAAAGTTTGGTTTTGTAAGAAATACAATCGGTGATCATTAAAATTTTTACACATCACATATCCTTTATAATTGGGTCTCCTGGCGATTTTGAGATTGTTTGTTTTATTTGTTTTGAAAATTGTTTGTTTTAGACAAGTGGACAACTGAAGAACCATCTCAGAATTCACACCGGGGAACAGCCGTACGAGTGTGAAATCTGCAAGAGAAAGTTCTCGCAATCGTCTTCAATGTGGACACACAAGAAATTAGTGCACCAAACAATACGATACCATACCTAGCGCTAGATCAGACAAGCGAAGAGTGATGATACTATGGCAAGCCTGTCCAGGATTGTAAGCAAGAAGTTTCCAAGAGTTTAGTAATTCGTGTGGAGTTAAAAATTTCAGAAACGAAAATATTTTCGACCCCGTACTCACTGTTTCTGAAGTTCATGCTTTAAGGCCTGGCGGACCTGGTTTTACTGTGAAAAAATTCCTGAAAATTTTTATCTTTAAAGAAATATATATAAATATTGTGAAATCCCGTATTTTCATTTTTATTCCTTTTCTTATGTCATGTTCACTCATATGTGGAGCACGTGGACACCACTAGATGCCTCTAAGGGATCCTGTCGCCAAAATTCTATCCTCTTCTCATGTCAATCCCGCTTTCCTCAGCTCTGCCGAATGAATCAAATCTGTGAATTATTTTCCCTAAATGTGGTAAAAAGACACAAAACCTATCTGTTTTCATTATAATACCAAAGTTTAAACTATTATACCTCGCTTATTGATTTACTAACCAACAAACGAATAGCACAGATACTGTAGTTTTGTGATTTTTTCGTGTCACATTACTGCATTTTAAGATTTATACATTCCCTGAAGTAGACCACAACTTGGTGGACAAGCCTTACAAAATAGTTTTTTTTTCTAAATGTGTGTTAGAAGCACTCACTTTGTAGTTATTCATTATAAATTATTTAAATAAAAACACTTCGTTTATAGCTACAAAACTCTAAATAGTAATATTTTTTCTCCTGACCAATTTTAAAACCATAAACGTTTTTTTTTTATCAAAGGAATTGAAAAAGATTGATTAAGTTTAGTAGTTATTAACAAAGATTTCAATAATAGTAAGTTTTAATTCCAATTCACAATCAACACAATGTTTGTATATTTTAAATATCTAACAGTCATAAATAATATTTCCTAAGTTAGTTAGCGGCATTTTTGAGTTTCTTGTGGACAAGTTTGATGTGAGTTCTCATGGATGAAGATTGGGAAAATTTCCGTTGGCAAAACTCACACTCGAATGGCTGTTCTCCTGTGTGTGTTCTGATATGACAGTTCATGAGGGTTTTAGTCTGAAAAAAAAAAATTTTTATGATATTTTTTTTTAGGATGAACTTTATAAATAAATCAAACCGTAAAAATGGAGTTTGATTTTAATAATATAACTCAAAATATTGTTTGGCAAACGAGTTCTTACGGCGAACTTCTTGGCACAGTGCAGACACTCGTGCTTGAGCGGGAACTTGTAGCCCTGGTGGGCCTTGCGGATGTGGAACCGCAGGCCGGTGACGGTGGCGTACCCCCGGGAGCACTCCTCGCACGTGTACCTCTTCACCCCCTCGTGGTAGTTCTCCGTGTGGCGCAGCACCTCCCCCTGAGTTTGGAAACTTTTCGGACACTTTTCACACTTGTATCTGGAAATAAAGAAAATACTGAGATTGAGACGCTTAGCAGTAAGTAAATTATTTCAGATGTAATTGATATCCCAACAGAGACAGAGAAACTCTGATAACCCACATTCATTTCCAGAGTTTCTCTGTCTCTGTTGGGATATATTAATAATATCTGATATCAGCCCCCACATGGGTATAATCCAGTTATTTGTCTACAAGTATTTGTATTCATTTAAAAAATGTTGTTAAATTATTTTATTTTATTAACTTCTTGTACATTAAACCAGACATACAGAGTGGTCTGACAACTCCAACTCTATTCGCAGTTCAGTTTGGTGGGCAGATAGCGCTTGTACAAAAATGATGTTACAACAAAAAAATAAAAATAATGTCTAGACATATTTCGGTTTTTGTAAAAAAATACGCAAAATCAGATAGTATTATTGAAACAAACTTACTTCAATATCTGTGGGTTGATATGCTTAGCTGACTTTTCAAAGTGCAGTTTCAAATTGCTCTTAGTTTTGAAGTGCATATTGCACTCGACGCAGTAGTTGTCCCGTCGGTCTAGATGCATTTGTTTGTGGCTCAGGTAGCAGCTCTCACTAACAAACACCCGACCACACTCTTCGCAGCGGTATTTTGGGTTCGGCGCATGACATCTACAAGAAAAAACAGTATTGTGTAATAACTATGAGGGTAAAACATAGAAGACTTCAGGTTTAATATGAAATCCTGCAAAAATATTTCCTAAACTACAACAATGTGAAAGAGTCCATAGGTATGCTACAAAAATTATTGAAAAAGATGCCATACCACGGTAGATTTAAAGCACTAGGACTTATCACACATCATTGGAAAAACGACGGAAGGGAGGGGATTGATATGAAACTTACAAGATATTAAATGATTACTACGACTGCCCCCTGCATCGCAGTTGTGAAGTGTATATGACGGTAAAATCTCACTGATAACTTACCGTCATCCCATCTCAGATAGCAATAAAACTATTAGTTAATCTGGCAGTCATAGACCATAAATATCTTGCCGTGTAATTTTTTTTTCAGAGTTCGGTTTGGTCGGCTAGTAAATATTAAAGAAACCATAGAAGAAAAATATTATTGATAATCAAGTGGAAAAATACAAAAATCAACTTACGCCTTGTGTTTTATTAGCATAAACTTGTGCTTCAAAACTTTGGGACATTTGTCACACTTGTGGTAGTTCTCGGGAGCTATGTGATAATTTCTCTGATGAAATGAGAGGGAAACTCTCTTGCTGAAATACAAAACATGCAATTACAATTGACATATCAACAAAGACGAAAAGTTTGGAAGGCAATATGGATATCTAGGCCATTTTCACTGCATTTGAATCATCTCCGTTCACATTTTTCTATGTTTGGCTACTCAAATGAAAATATTCAAAATGTAAAGGCAGTCAACAAGTAATATTTTAAAACACTATTTAAGCAAATTCGGTTTTGGACGTTGTATAGACAACATGTGTGAAAAAATGTTGATAGCATGAGCGCATACTGGAATGTTTTGGGGCACTGGTCGCAGGCGTACACGGGTCCGGCGTTCCCGCGGTGTTCGGCGAGGTGGCGCTGGAACACGACGGACAGGAGGCGCTGCCCGCATAGCTGGCAGTCCACGCGCATGGAGTGCCACCGCAGGTGCTTCATTAGGCTCGCGGGGTCGCGGTAGCGCCGCGAGCAGACGCCGCACACCTCGCTGCCGCTTGACTGGGAAGATTATTATACCATTAGCTGGCAGTCCACACTTGAGAGGATTCCCGATGAACGAGCGCATACAAGTACGCAGAAAATATTGAAGCAAGTAAAGACATGCACTACTTTTGGTCAGAGGGATTATGAGTATTATGCTGTCAAGCTCTACAACATGCTCCCTTTGTCCATCAGATCAGTAAAACAAGAACTTGTTTTCAAAATGGCTGTGTCAAATTGGATAGTGGAGGTGGGTAGAGTAGAGATAAACAAAATTATTCAACCTAAAAGATAATAATTTTTTATACACTTTTATGCTTAATTCAAAACACACAAGGATCCAATGTATGTAAATAATTAAAAAATAATCATAATTGTAAAATTAATCCTCGACACGGGTTACCCCAGTGAGGACAAATTTATTTACTAACTATTTTGTAATATTTTTCTTAAATGAATAAATCAATAAAAAATTCCAAGTGGATCTGCCTTTTTCTTATAACCACAGAAATAATTTTACAGAAAATCCTCCCTACTGGACAGCCAGTAGGGTGGTGAAATCGTGGAACTGGCTACACGGTGAAGTGATTGTTTAAAGACAATAAATGAGTTCAAAATCTTTGAAATACAGTAATTGAGTTTTTTTTGTTGCATCTCCATCCACTTGTGTTGTCCATTGCAAACAAAACTTGTTAAGTTGTGTTAATAAGTTATTCATTTACCTCTAAATGTTGGAGCATATGTTTTTTCAAAGGATTTGTTCCTTTGAAAATAATGGCGCAAGCTTCACACTTGTTTTCAGCCAATATAAATCTATCTTCATTTCTTTTCGTATCAAGTTCCTCTAACACTTCTCTCCTGCTTAGTCTAATCAGTATTCCCTCAGAGCTAGTGAATTTTCTGTACGGCGCAGCACTTTCTGATTCTAAAATCATTTTAAAATATGTTTCTTATCACGTAATTCAAGGTACACTTCCTCTCATAATATCTACTGTGTTAATTAGCTTTGAGCTTTCAATTTAAAAGACAAATCATATTGTTATGCTCAAAAATATAAAAATTAAAATATGAATTAGTTTAATAGTTGAATTGCTTATCATTACAAGGGGATTGTCCATGTGAAAAAAATGTAAATGTAACCTAGATCACTTTTTTAATTTTTTTTTATCAACGCGTGTTTTTTTGTTTTCTTTACAGAAAACACTATCCATGAAGATTTAAATCCCTTTAAAAATCTATTTTTAACAATGTCGCATGGACAAGTTCTCTTTTGAAAATATTCTATTAAATTGATTATTAATAACAAACCTTTGTGTTTAAGTTTCTTTTTTCTAGTGAGTTTGAACTTCTTTTCTATATTTCCTTAGCTGCAAATCACTTCCTGATAATATACTATCCTCGACACATTCCACAGAATGAATGGGGCTCTCCTTCAACTCAGAAAAGTATTTATTTTCCGCTAAATCTTTTGTAGAGTATTTTTTCTTCTTACCTTTGCTCAATTTCTTTGTTTGTTTTCTCAGTAGTGAGATAGTTTGTAAGCTGAGATCTTCTTCGTCGAAATTTTCTAGATCTGATGGCATATCAAATTGGTGTTCCGGATCGGAAAAATCTTCTATTTTTACATCTGCCAAAACAGGGTCGACAATGTCTTTTGAAGATTTAATATATTTTTTCTCATTATTTGACATCAACGGTTCTTTCGCCAATGAGCCTTGACCAAAATCACCTCTGTTTAAATTGGTATTGGTACTTTGATCATATAAACATGTTTTATCTAAAAGTTTTTCAACTTCTGTAAAAATCGGCTGTGACGTAATTATTCTTCCAACTTCTATTTTTAATTCTTCTTTTGGGTAGTACGACCCCTCTGTGCTTTTGTAATCATTTCCGTTATAGCTAGTTCCATCTTCATAATTGATAAAGCTGATGTGTTGGTTGCTCGCCTGGTGTGTAATGAGACATGTGGCTAGGTTAGATATAACGGAAAGCTCTCGCTTTGTACATAGCTCATCACGATTCAAAATGCTGGACTGAAATTAAAAAATTACATTACAGTTTATACTACTATTCTTTTATCCGCACCCAATGGTGCATAGGGCACTACATCGGTACACCAAGTGCGGTGAATCTTAATCATTTTATTACAAGATGATCAGTCATTTGCTTCAGTACCAGTCCAAGGTATCACACAAGAAATATTTATATGAAAATCACCAGTAAATAAATGCACCTGCATGTTGACGAACCCAAGTTAGTTTCTCCACTCAAAATACTTTCTAAGATAAAAGAAACATTTGAGCTCTTTGATTGCTGAAATATTTCAATTTCGGACTGCTTTCAAATAGTCGGAAATAGCTGTGCAGGAATCGGGAAACTAAACCCTGTTCACAGCACATCCATTGCTCTATTTCCTCATCCATGCCTGAGCTTGCTTTGACAAATTGATTTAGATATAAGTTAGGATATCAACATAGTAAAAATAAATATAGCTTACATCCTTGTTTAGATAATTTGCATAACATTTCTCCCAAATCATTTCCGTCTTCAGACAAACACTCTGAAAGTACGAATACTGTTCTAACAGATGAGAACACTTGAAACATAACCAATTGTTTATTTCACCTGAAGTTATCTGAAAAAAATATATAAATTATAAAAATAGCTCTAATTCTGCTATAGATTTGTTTCTCTAAACATCTAAATATTCGGATGTTAAGATAATGTAAAAGAAACATTAATAATAATACCTCTTTTCCTACAATTTTCTCTAACATTGTAATGTAGTTTTCGAGAGATTTCATGTTTAAACCAGGGTGCAAACATATTCGACATATTGTCATTGTTGACAATTTCGCTAATTTACTGCAAAATTAACAGCCCCTTTGAAACTATTAGTTTGTATTGTGTTAGAAAACTATCTTATTATTTAAACATATTTATTGAACCCCGAATACGTAAACCAAAGATACCTTACTATTTACTATATACCAAATATCAAACATATTTTGACAGATGCCTGACAGTTGTGAAACAATGGACCACAGATTATACAATATACAATGGACTCAACCGCAGAAAAATACGACGGTGGGTTGTCGCGTTCAACAAATTATATGCACACCCCTAACTAAAAGTTGCACCATATAATTTAATGATTTTTTCACAAATTGTTGAGATGCACATTTTTTACCATCAACCCTAAAACAGGGCATTGCAACAGTCTTTTTAGCGGTGAACATTACAGCAAGAAGGGTACAATGTATTAAAATTATACATAAAAAACGGGCATCACATGAAAAATGAAATATTTGAGTAGTTTTTACAGCAAATAAATTTTTGTAACATAATTTTATCACATACAAGCGCATTTTTTCAGTGTAACGTCATGCATCACTATTTTCCAATAATTGTTTTGTTAGAAAGCAGAATAAGCACGATGGAGAATGATTATTTCAAATTGCCATAAATTGATTGTTTGAGGGAAAATTAAATTAGCTTTTTGATGAATTCCGTTTTTTGAAAATTTATATATTTCAATACAGGTAAAATATGGCTAAGATGCTAAGCTTACGATGGGGTTTCTGGGCTCAAATTTTGGTAAGAAAAAATAAATAAATTCGTTTTCATATCGTTATTCTTTTTTGGTATTAGGCCCACGTCCTGTGGGCGGTGAAGTTAATAATAATATTTTTTAAATAACACATTTCCGTATTTAACTACTTTTTTTAACTGAAAAAAATTAAAACTCTGGTTTTTTTCGTTTTAAATTCATTTTTAAAAAATCGAAATTTGATCAATACATGTTACATATTATTCGAACGATTACCAAGAGCAAAATATTTATTTCTGGCAATATTTGAGTTTGACAGAAATATTTTAATCTTTTAAGTCAAAATATAATCTGTGGTCAAAATAATCCGTGGTCAAAATCAAAATTGTATCAAGTACTAATCGAATTCTGACATGGATATCCGGCATTGTGTGTTTTTACTCCTATTTTATTTTATAAACACGAGTGCAGACACGGCGGAGGAGGAACACGGCGTGAAATATGCGGATAGATGCGAATCTTGCAAGATACTAGCCTTGGAGCTCGAGTCCCGGCTGAAGGAGACCGGCAAGTCCCACGATGTTATAGAGATCGGGTACTCCGTAGACGACGTGAAGCCAAAAAAGCGCACGAAGTACGAGAAATCCGAGCTGCGCCTTATCGAATCTATGGACGGCGTGTGCGAGAACATTCTACAGTATAATATACATAAAGAACGCGAGGATAGCACCCGGTTTTCCAAAGGTATGAGCCAGACGTTTCAGACTCTTCACGGACTAGTCGACAAAGGAGTTAAAGTGGATCTCGGGATCCCTTACGAGCTGTGGGACAAGCCGTCCGTTGAGATAACGGCCATGAAGAACCAGTGCGAAAGTATGTTGGAGGAGCATGAAGAAGATATCGAAGACTGGTATTGGAGGAACCAGCATGTTCCGTTGATAGACTTCCTCTGCAGGCAGAGAGTTCTGGCGGAAGAGAATACCAAATGTTTGACTGAAATGCTGAAAGGTGATACGGGGGCCAAAACTGAATTATAACACCAAGTTTATAATAATTCATGTGTAATGTACAGGCTGAATATCATACTAGTTCATCCAATATTCTTTCCTATACTTTATGTTCTATGCCTCAAATTTTTATTTAAATAATTCTATCCATAGAATACATTAAAATCCTAGCTTAGATTGATTTTATGACTGTGACTTTCAGCCTTAGTGATTATTTTTTGCTTTCATAGTCCTTTTTTATGTGTCAATTTCCTAGGAATATTTTAATTTTAAAGAATTTATATTGCAAAGTGTGATTGAAAAGAATCTTTATGTGAAGGGTGAATTTTAGTAGAATCACTTTCTCTTTTCTTATCATCGTTTTAAGTGCACTTTATACGGGACAGAAAACTGCACAGTTTTTTGTTCAGAAAACTGTCCAGTCTGTCAAAAGACACGCTAAGTTTGTGTATTTTTCAAACGCTCTCCTAAGTTATTATTCTATGTTTACACTCAGGAAATGGTTTATATAGCTAATAATGTAAATATATGATTGGTTTTTACGTTTTTAAAAGCATTCAGTATATCAATATCTACTTAAACATTTACATAAAAAATATTAACTGTAACGTCAGCCAAACGTCACGCCGACCATTTAATATTCCATACAGTTTACACTCTACACGGGACAGTTTGCAAACTGCACAAGAAAATGAAAATATATCAGGCCATTGATGTTATCACTTGCATTAGATTGGATTTAAATCATAATAGATTTTTTCTCAAGCCTGGGTGTTTGTAATGTGGTTCCCCCCTGTTATTGGGCCTCCTGGTCTGTTTAGATGGATAAAAAAATCTAATCTACTAACATCTTGTGTTGGTGTTCATAGCAACATAATAATATCATGTCATTTGCTAACTTTTTTACTTTCCACCGTCGATATAATAAACAGGATTTTTGGGCCCTCAATTTTTCAAATTATTATTGAAATTTTTTTTTTCTAAATCTTGTATAGTTATGCAACACCAAAACCGCAAGTTTGCAGAAATGCTGTTTTAAAAGCTTAAAATTAGTATCGTAAACATATTTAAATTATTATTTTTTACTACCTTAAAATAATTAACAGACTGTTAGCTATGGAAATAATCATATATGTATTCTAATAATTAAAATAGGTTTATAATTTCAATTTCTAACTCGACATCTCAAATGTACATTCTGGAAATTAGTGGTTTTGCACTGGGCCGACGATATTACATGGTTGGTTGCTCTCCCTGCTAAATTTTGAATAAAATCTTGTTTAGTAAGCACACCGAAAGAAGCCCCTTCTGAATCGGAATTCATGCTGGAATTACATATTTCAGAGTCAGAGTTCGATTCCCAATAAGAACAAAAAAATTGAATAGTCAGTTTGAGATATTGTTCCCCCCTGTTATTGGGCATCCTGGCACGTTGGGTGGGTAAATAAATAAAATCTCTCTGCGCCCGATTGGACGCCAAACGTTCGCTTTCTTTTTCAGTTGGAATTTCAAAATTGAACTCCTTAAATCTCGCTCATTTGTTAACCATTATACAAATAAATAGCACGTATCGTTTTGTAAATGTTCATTTAAATAAAATTTATTAGGCAATAAAAAAATACACGACAGGCATTTATTGTCAAATATATATTTTTGAACGCACTCCATTCTACGAAATCGAATGCGTCTATGCATTCGATCATCAACAACGTCTGTCGGTGAACTGTCATATTGACAGTTTGTTTTGGCATTATTTAACCTTAAAAAATTGTTGCAGCTCGAAGTAAACAACTTAGTATTATTGTTCAACTATTCGTACCCAACCAAAATCATATTATTTGTACTTTAAGCATGAGCGGTGGTATAGCCCCAAGCAAAAACACAGTATATGTTTCGAATTTACCATTTAAAGTCACTTAACCATAATAACGATCTCCATAAAATATTTGAAAAGTATGGTAAAGTCGTGAAGTGAGTATAATTATTATTCTATATTGTGTCACTCCAGCTTGGATTATGTGCAAAGGAAAATGATACGAAGCGACCATGATATTATTGTGTCAACTTTCTATCATTTTCCTTTGGACATATTATGTCGCTTGGTAAGTTTTTCCTTTCCACCATTGATATGTATATTTTTAAAGCGCGATCGTAAGTTATTATCGTATGTTCTCACACAGGAAATTGTTAATAAAGCTAATAATGTAATTATGTTATTGTTGTCATCATACGATTTTAAAAGCATTAAATATATCATATCTACTTAAACGTTAACATAAAAGACAGCAACTGTCAGGTCATCCAAACGTCGCACCGACCATATTCAATATTCCATCCAGTTTTCGCTTTATACGGGGACAGTTGCAAACTGCAACAGTTTTCTGTCCCGTATAAAGTGCTAAAGATTTTGTGGGTTGGTTTGCAGAGTGACCATTTTGCGAGACAAAGAATGGCGACTCTTACAAGTAAAGGAGTTGCGAACTTCGATCGTTATTTATTCTTTTGACCGGGATGACGCCATCTCTTGCACCAGGGAACTCAATAACAGAGAAATGTTTGGAAGGACTCTGAAGTGCAGCATTGCCAAGGACAATGGAAGGGCGGCCGATTACATTAGAAAGTTGGTAAACCTTAAATTGAAGAGCAGTTTCTCAAAGTAATACATAAAACCATTCGAATTTTACAGTAATTACTTTTTTTATTACAAAGAGGTGTTTATAATGGCTCCTGAATCAAGTCGGAGTCGATTTTGTAGTTTTTTTTTTTATTTGACCCATAGTTTTTGAGAAAATTATTTTTTTTTCTGTGATAAATTTTTGCATATTGTTATATTGTTATCAAATATTATTTATTCAGTACAATTAATTCTATCCATGAAGAAAATAAAAAAAAAAAAACGCATTTTAATAAGGATTTGTGCAATTTTACTTAATCTGCCATACTAGTGAAAGCTTTTATGAGAAAATTTTTTTTTTTTTTTTCTCAGATTAAAAAGTCGCATTACACATTTGACTCAAAATATGATATAGATTCACCAGTTTCCGGGTTGTACTACGAGTTTTGTTAAACCACGTATATATATCTGGGGGTGCTAGAAGTGCCTATTTCAGATTTTGATCAAAATGACTTAGGTATTAAAAACTACTCCTAAATAACCATTCTTTTAATGCTATATGTGCCTATGTCAACCATCTAGTGGTGTCCACCATGCTCCACATAGGAGCGAACGTGGTGAAAGAAAAAGAAGAATCTGAAACATTTCTGTATACTTAACTCAAAAACTCTTTTTTGTAGATACATTTTTTGAATTATTGTTATTGATATTTTGTATTCAATGCTACTTTGATCTACATTCCTTTTTTATTTTTAACAGTAACATAAAATATGTTGCATTTTTGTTTAGGAAAGAGTACCTGGACAAGTCTCAGTGTTACGAGTGCGGCGAGGAGGGTCACCTGAGTTACTCCTGTCCCAAGAACGCCCTCGGAGAGAGAGCCCCGCCACCCAAGAAGCCCAGAGTGAGGAAGAGACATCTTCAGACAGATGACCATGTAATGTTACTATTCAAGAGCATACCGAATTTGACATAATAGCAATGATTTTTTCACACATTTTAGATATCGACCAGATCATCTTATTTTTTTGGTATTTTTTTTGTTAAAAGAGATAAATAAATTATTTAAAAAATAAGAAGATACATGCATCTGGTTGATATCTAAAACGTGTGTAAAAATCATTGCTCTAATGTTAAAATCCAGGGAGAAAAATTAAGAACACATTTGTATGGGAAAGCGGCCACGAGTCACGTGGTGTGGTACGCTTTTAATTTGGAAAATTTTCAAGGTTAATTCAGTATCAAAATAATTCAAATTGATATGCGATGTTGCCATCTGTTTTACCGCTTTCTTTGTAGGGGTCTCTTAACTTTTCCATTTGGGGTTTCATTGTTATTCTTCAAGACCGGCAATTTAATTATTTATTATTTACTAATCTACTGTTTTCATTGCCGTTTAAATAAAAAATAAACCGTTTGTTTTCCAATACTAAGGGTGGAGAATACTACGACAACTCTGATGATGAAGTAAGAGAGTCGAGAATGGCTGACAACGCTGAGGACGATATACCTGAAGACACAGAAACTCTCAGTTCTGCCATCAAAATGGAGGTTAGATTATTTTCATTCTTATTCAAAGCATTGTGGTCAAATATTTTAATATGTTTGTTAATATTCCTATATAACTTTAGTTCTAAGAAGAGAGGTTATGTTTCACAACAAGAAGACATCGAAAATTCATGGTCATAAAGACGGACAGATTTGTGTTAGTGGACGATAACAGGCTAGAATTCGTATAAAGATAAGTCCACGGATCTGGCCTGTTGGTGTATGTTGGCCTGTTGAGAGACATTACTTTTATGAAGATATTTTACTTAATTTTTTACTAATTTATAAATTCTTTTTATAGCAATTAAGGAGAGAAACAGAAGAGTATAGTTATGGAGAACCTAGCGAGAGTTGTAATGATTTTGCCCCTAGCAAGTCAGTACGGAAGAAAATAAAAAAAGACTCCTATTTTAGTGATGAGGAGGTATCCGAGTAATGCATCTCTTTCTTCAACTAATTTTCCCTGTAAAACAATTCAGGAGTAACCAAACATCTACAACTATATGTATATATATAGAATTATTCTTCACGAGAATTCAGGCGCAGCAACCACTGGCATAGGGTTAAAGAGATTCACCTAGCTGGATACACTATGAAGATTAATTAAGGAAATATTCAATCTGCTCTTCCAAAAAAACTTTATTTCGACTTTCGCTGTTTATTTGGAGGTACAATATTTATCTCTATGTAATTACGCTTGTAAAATAAACATTTTAAGTAAATAAAAAAATTTATCACACACACAACCATTTCCTATGTGGAGCATTATAAAATAGTGTTACCTACCATTGAAATTCATTTTATCATAGTTTATATTTTGTGATAAGGTGAAAAATAACTTTTTTACTGTATCATTTTCAATGTTTGATCAGTCGTAATAAAAATATATGATTTTATTTCATGTGAGTACATGATAAGAGATGAAAAAAACTGAGTTTTTTGGTAATTTAAACCAGTTTTCTTCACATAAATAATATTTTCCATGCAATCAGTGCCGGCCGGAGACAAGTTTTGGGTTAGAGCGAGATCCAATTATGGCGCCCCCCTTGCTTGCCCCTATATTATTAAACTCGTATTTGAAGACGATTGTGTGATATGACTATTTAATCTGAGCTTGAAAAAAATATATATTTTCTTGTCTTAAAATCATTCATTATTTCCGCAGATCAAGTAAAATTGCAGAAATTCATATTAAAATGTTGGTTTTTTATTTTGTTTTATTTATGGATAGTATTAATTTGACTAAATGCATAATATTTCAAAGCAATTTGCAAAAAAAATCGAAAAAAAATCAACTTCGTACTCAATTTTTTCAAAAACTAAGGGTCAAACCACCGAATAAAGTAGACGATGGGTAAAACCCAAAAAAATTATTCTACCAAATCGATTTCAAATATTATGTAGATTCACTGGTTTCCCGCTTGTAACAAAACTCGATGTACAAGCGGGAAATGTAAATCTCATAATATTTGGAGTCGATTTTGTAGATTTTTTTTATTCGACTCATGGTTTTCTAAAAAATTGAGTACGAATTTGATTTTGTTTTCGATAAATTTTTGCAAATTGTTATCAAATATCATGTATTTTGTCAAATCAATACTGTCCATAAATAAAACAAAATAAAAAACAACATTTTAATATGAATTTCTGCAATTTTACTTAATCTGCGGTACTAATGAAAGATTTTATGAGAAGGAAAAAAAAAATTTTTCAAGCTCAGATTCAAAAGTCACGTTACACATTCGACTCCAAATATGATATAGATTCACACCATTTCGGGTTGTACTACGAGTTTTGTTACCATGTGTTGATACCAGATATTTGTCGATAATTTTGTCAAAAATATGCCTTTTTAGCCCTTATCCGCTGGAGTCTGTCACAGGTTTATAAGACAAAAAGCATTTATGCACACAAAATTTATCTAGCTACATCGATACACCTAAATGTTACTCATATCGGATGTATAATCTAAAATAATCCAGAAATATTAAGCTTTCTTAAATTTTTATGTGATCTGCCCTATTATTTAGTTTCCTCATAAATGCATTACCTACTTACTTCATTTTGTATATTTTTAATGAAAAATAAGTTATTGGTTTCCTTGTGCACTGCACGTCGTAAATGTTCTGTCATGGCTGGATCAAAATTTCCCATTAATTGTACTAAACCGAGAAAGTTGCCAGTCTTTGGTGTATTTAATTTGTCACTACTGCCATGAAAAGATAGGTTGTGTTCTGCCAAAAAAGTGTGATTGCCACTTTATCATTCTCAAGTTGCATTTAAAGTGCTTTGTCAATTCCAGAACATATCCCTAATTCCCTAATATTTTTGAAGTTTTTAATCACAATGATGAAGCTGACTGGTAGATGTCTTAACTTTCATGGGTCTTCAATACCCGGGGATACATGTGACCAATTATCAAAAATACCCCGCGTTACCGAGTTACAGACCCGGTGAAATATATAGCAGCAAAAACGATCAATCTTCTGTGTGAAATTTTGAATATATCAACCCATTTCCGATATATATTAACTTCGCCGTTTGACAGACATGACGCGTTTAAAAGTGCGCATTAGAAAAATGCCGCCTTTTTCATTCCGTGGATAATCTTTATCTGCCTGTTTACTGTTGTGTGGCCCTGCAATATAACGAGGTCTAACTGTCTGTGACGGTCACTGAGCGATTTATACAGTTATTTCTGCAGTGGACATTGATGTGGGCTGTTATAATCTGCAAGCCGATAAGGCAGCATTATGAGATATTTTAGCTATATCGGTGTAATCCTAAATCTCCGCCACATTACGTGGAACATTTTCTGAAGTAACTTATGCGGTTGTCTGTTGGTTGACTTGAGCACGGGTTTTTCTTTAATTTTAAGATATTTGGCTAGCTGTTCGGCGGCGGCAACACATGGCGATTGGCGATGTAAATGTGAAAGGTGGTGCCTTGCCTGCGCATTTGAACTCAACTTGTGCGCGTCTCAACAGAAGTATTTTTTTCATTTATTTTTCGTTATCACATTTCACTCAGCCACACGCTCGAATAAAAATTATCGAAAAGCGAAAATGTAATTTTTTTCATTTATTTTTCTTTACCACTGAGGCGCGCTTCTCCGCCGGCGCCCCCCGGGACTTTGCGCCTGGAGCAACCGCTCCGTTTGCACTATGGTAGGGCCGGGCCACTGCATGCAATGACATTATACCTAGTGTTTAGGTTAATATTCCAATGAAATCGGTTGGCTGGTATTACTTGTTTGCCACTGTGTGCGCCATCCAGTTGATATATTAGGAACTAAATAAAAAAAAACAGATGGAATTCCAAAAAAAACGTTCCTTTTCAACTTTAAATGATAGGGCAATGAAAGCATTTAGTCGCATGTATAACCTTCTTTTCTTCCGCTTTTTCCCAGTAAAACAAATATATTTAAATTTCGCGAGATTAGCTTTTAAAAAATCGGTAGAGTGTGCTGACTGAAAAAGACTCGATAGTCTTTTTGGATTTTCATGGGTCTTCAATACCGGGGATACATGTGACCAATTATCAAAGCCCGCGTTACCGAGTTTACAGACCGGTGAAAAATAGCAGCAAAAACGATCAATCTTCTGTGTGAAAATTTCCGATTATAAACTTCGCCGTTTGACATGACTCGTTTAAAGTGCGCATTAGAAAAATGCCGCCCTTTTTCATTCCGTGGATAATCTTTATCTGCCTGTTTACTGTTGTGTGGGCCCTGCAATATAACGAGGTCTACTGTCTGTGACGGTCACTGAGCGATTTATACAGTTATTTCTGCAGTGGACATTGATGTGGCTGTTATATCTGCAGCCGATAAGGCAGCATTATGAGATATTTCTATATCGGGTGTATCCTAAATCTCCGCCACATTACGTGGAACATTTTCTGAAGTAATTATGCGGTTGTCTGTTGGTTGACTTGAGCACGGTTTTTCTTTAATTTTAAGATATTTGGCTAGCTGTTCGGCGGCGGCAACACTGGCGATTGGCGATGTAAATGTGAAGGGTGGTGCCTTGCCTGCGCATTTGAACTCAACTTGTGCGCGTCTCAACAGAAGGGTCGTTCACTAGCCACACGCTCGAAATAAAAATATCGAAAAGCGAAAATAGTATTTTTTTCATTTATTTTTCTTTACCACTGAGGCGCCCGCGCCCGGCGCCCCCCGGGACTTGGCGCCTGGAGCAACCGCTCCGTTTGCACTATGGTAGGGCCGGCCCTGCATGCAATGACATTATACCTAGTGTTAGGTTAATATTCAAGATGTCGGTTGGCTGGTATTACTTGTTTGCCACTGTGTGCGCCATCCAGTGGATATATTAGGAACTAAATAAAAAAAACAGATGGAATTCCAAAAAAACGTTCCTTTTCAACTTTAAATTGATAGGGGCAATGAAAGCATTTAGTCGCATGTATAACCTTCTTTTCTTCCGCTTTTTCCAGTTAAAACTAAATCTATTAAATTTCGCAGATTAGCTTTAAAAAATCGGTAGAGTTGTGCTGGACTGAAAAAAGACTCGATAGTCTTTTTGACAGCCTAGGGAAAAGTGGGGCTCGTATTGCTCCTTTTGAACTGTATGTCGCTCAGGCAAAATTGTTTCTTCGTTGACGAAAAGGTACTTTTTAAAAAACTTGCGCAGTTAATTCCATTAAAATGAAACAATAAAATACGCTTATATCAAATATACTTTAATCTGCAAAACAAACGTGAATCTCATCACATTCCAATATACATAAACAGAAAAATAAAATATTAAATAAACGAAACACAAAAAACTAAAATTTAATTTATTATTTATTACTAGTCAAGACAAATTAACAACAGAGCATTTTTAGATGGATAATATTTAGGCACATTGGCAAATTTTCATTTGACAAGCATGCCTTTTCTCTGAATTTATCTAATCTTTTGAATGTTACTTACAAAATAATATATATTTGCCGTCCAGGCAAAAGTCACTGACTCTAGAAACACTGTTTAGAGATAATCAATGTTCATGTTTTTATTGCGCTTAAAAAATGTTTTACTTTAATCCTATATTTACATTACGAAATTAGTGAAGAAAGTGACGTTTGCCTGTTAAACATCACAATTTTTCCTATGATCTGTGATTCGATAAAAATAATTCTTGGACAAGAATTTATACATAGATGTATAAATGATGTTTTGCTCGCCGTTTACGAACGTGGTCTTCCGTTAGTGGCTTTGGCTTGAACAGCGAGGATAAAAGATAAGCTTCAAGAAAAAAATTATGGTTTTATGCAATTTTACTATAGATTACTATATTACCCATCTAAGTGAGGCTATATGCAGAGATGTATCTCAAACACAAGGTGTTTGTACATTCCAACAGCCTTATGGAAGCAAAAGCTTACAGTGAAGAAAGTAGAATGTTCCTTATTTCAACTTAAAGTCGTTGAAAATTGGTTTTACCTTAGCACTATAATCTGGCAAAGTTCCTCTCCGAAGCACTTGGGAATGTATTGGTAGTGCTGTATGAAGTAGTACGAAATGACCTACTACACTCTCTTCGGTCAACTTCTTCCTTTGAAAGCTCTGATTCGTTTTAATACTGGTAATGTTGTAAAAACATTACAATGTTTATGATGAAACGCATCCAAAGGAGCTTTCTAAACTCCGTTCTAAAAATGTGCGCAGTTTAGTTTTATACAATTAAGGAATCTAGATTGAGAAATAGGGACGTCTCCCTAATTCTTCATTCATTGATGCTGCATTTTTCATTTCAAAATATGGACCAATATTTGGTTTTCTATGGTATCTAGGATCATTTTGTTCAATAGATGTGTCTGAATTCTGACTGTTGTTATGTTTGGAAGGCTCATTTATAGACGAATTGTCTGATTTCTGACTGTTATTGTGTTCAGAGGGCTCTTTTTGTTTTATAGAGGAAGTGTCTGATTTATGACTGTTATTGTGTTTAGAAGACTCATTTTGTTTTACAGATAAAGTATCTGAATTCTGACTGTTATTGTGTTTAGATGGCCTATTTTGTCTTTCAAAAGATTCAGTGTGTTGTACAGAATTTGATATCAAATTCTGCCTTTTGGGGCTAGGTGGTGTTTTATTACTTTCAATAAAGATCTTAGGATCCTCATTTTTGCTGTTTTTAGATGGCTTAGTTTTTCTCTCAAAAGGATGGCTTAGTTTTTCTCTCAAAAGCTTCACTATGTTGTCGTATAGAAGCCAGGTCCAAATTTATGCCTTTCGTGGCTAGGTGGCTTTTTATCAATTTTAAAAACGATCTTAGGATTATTGTTTTTTCGTATCTTTAAATGGTTTCTTTAGTCTTTCAGAAAGATTCAGTGAGTTTTTCTACAGAAGTTGAGTCTGAATTCTTCCTTTTGGGGCTAGGTGGCTTTTTATTAGTTTCAATAAAGATCTTAGGATCCTCATTTTTGCTGTTTTTAGATGGCTTAGTTTTTATCTCGAAAGCTTCACTACGTTCTCTTATAGAAGCCAAGTCCAAATTATGCCTTTCGTGGCTAGGTGGCTTTTTATTAGTTTCAATAAAGATCTTAGGATCCTCATTTTTGCTGTTTTTAGATGGCTTAGTTTTTCTCTCAAAAGCTTCACTATGTTGTCTTATAGAAGCCAGGTCCAAATTATGCCTTTCGTGGCTAGGTGGCTGCTCCCCTTTTTATCAATTTTAAAAACGATCTTAGGATTATTGTTTTTCGTATCTTTAAAATGGTTTCTCTAGTCTTTCAGAAGATTCAGTGAGTTTTTCTACAGAAGTTGAGTCTGAATTCTTCCTTTTGGGGCTAGGTGGCTTTTTATTAGTTTCAATAAAGATCTTAGGATCCTCATTTTTGCTGTTTTTAGATGGCTTAGTTTTTATCTCGAAAGCTTCACTACGTTCTCTTATAGAAGCCAAGTCCAATTATATGCCTTTCGTGGCTAGGTGGCTTTTTATTACTTTCAATAAAGATCTTAGGATCCTCATTTTTGCTGTTTTTAGATGGCTTAGTTTTTCTCTCAAAAGCTTCACTATGTTGTCTTATAGAAGCCAGGTCCAAATTATGCCTTTCGTGGCTAGGTGGCTTTTTATCATTTTTAAAAACGATCTTAGGATTATTGTTTTTCGTATCTTTAAATGGTTTCTCTAGTCTTTCAGAAGATTCAGTGAGTTTTTCTACAGAAGTTGAGTCTGAATTCTTCCTTTTGGGGCTAGGTGGCTTTTTATTAGTTTCAATAAAGATCTTAGGATCCTCATTTTTGCTGTTTTTAGATGGCTTAGTTTTTATCTCGAATGCTTTACTATGTTCTCTTATAGAAGCCAAGTCCAAATTATGCCTTTCGTAACTAAGTGGCTTTTTATCAATTTTAAAAACGATCTTAGGATTATTTTTTTTCCTATCTTCAAATGGTTTCTTTTGTCTTTCAGAAGATTCAGTGTGTTTTTCTACAGAAGTTGAGTCTGAATTCTGCCTTTTCGGGGCTAGGTGGTGTTTTATTAGTTTCAATAAAGATCTTAGGATCCTCATTTTTGCTGTTTTTAGATGGCTTAGTTTTTATCTCGAAAGCTTCACTATGTTCTCTTATAGAAGCCAAGTCCAAATTATGCCTTTCGTGGCTAGGTGGCTTTTTATTAGTTTCAATAAAGATCTTAGGATTATTTTTTTTCCTATCTTCAAATGGTTTCTTTTGTCTTTCAGAAGATTCAGTGTGTTTTTCTACAGAAGTTGAGTCTGAATTCTGCCTTTCGGGGCTAGGTGGTGTTTTATTAGTTTCAATAAAGATCTTAGGATCCTCATTTTTGCTGTTTTTAGATGGCTTAGTTTTTCTCGATCTCGAAAGCTTCACTATGTTCTCTTATAGAAGCCAAGTCCAAATTATGCCTTTCGTGGCTAGGTGGCTTTTTATTAGTTTCAATAAAGATCTTAGGATAATTTTTTTTTCTATCTTTAAATGGTTTATTTTGTCTTTCGGAAGAGTTAGTGTGTTTTTCTGCAGAAGTTGAGTCTAAAGTCTCTCTTTCGGGGTTAGGTGGATCTTTTTTAATATCAAAACAGGTAAAAGGATTCTCATTTATGCTGGTTTCAAGTGGCTCATTTTGTCTTTCAACAGAATCAGTGATTTGTCTTACATAAGTTAAATCTGAATTATGCCTTTCGGGATTAGATGGCTCATTTTTAGTTTTAAGATGCAGCTCAGTGTTTCCTATTCTGTTGTCTAAACATCGCTTACTTTGTCTCTCAAGAGATGCGAAGGGGTCCGGACTGCGCGACTTTTCTTTTTTTCTAGAATGTGACTCAATATTTAGCATTTGAAGGAGAGATTCCCTATTCAAATTTTCAGAAGTAAAGTCAGAATTCTGTCTATCAAAAGATGGAGATTTCTGTTTTCCGTACCCATATGGCTCTATTAATCTTTCAAAAGATGGAGATTTCTGTTTTCCGTACCCAGTTGGCGTTATTAGTCTTTCAGAAGATGGAGATTTCTTTCTTCTATATATAGATGGCTTTATTAGTCTTTCAAAAGCTGGAGATTTCGGTTTTCCGTACCCAGTTGGCGTTATTAGTCTTTCAGAAGATGGAGATTTCTTTCTTCCATATATAGATGGCTCTATTAATCTTTCAAAAAGATGGAGATTTCTTTCTTCCATATAAAGATGGCTCTATTAGTCTTTCAAAAGATGGAGATTTCTGTTTTCTGGTACCCAGTTGGCGTTATTAGTTTTTCAGAAGATGGAGATTTCTTTCTTCCATATATAGATGGCTGTATTAGTCTTTCAGAAGATGGAGATTTCTTTCTTCCATATATAGATGGCTCTATTAATCTTTCAAAAGATGGAGATTTCTTTCTTCCATATAAAGATGGCTCTATTAGTCTTTCAAAAGATGGAGATTTCTGTTTTCTGTACCCAGTTGGCGTTATTAGTTTTTCAGAAGATGGAGATTTCTTTCTTCCATATATAGATGGCTGTATTAGTCTTTCAGAAGATGGATATTTCTTTTTTCCATATATAGATGGCTCTATTAGTCTTTCAAAAGATGGAGATTTCCATCCTTCAAGCCCAGAAGGCTCTATTAGTCTTTCAGAAGATGAAGATTTCTCTCTTCTATAATATCTAGATAACTCTATAAGTCTTTCAATAGATGGAGATTTCTGTCTTCCGTGCCCAGAAAGCTCTATTTGCCTTTCAGAAGATACAGATTTCTGTCTTTTGTCATACCTAGAAGGCTCCCTTCGTCGTTCAGAATATGGAGAGAAAACAGAATTATGTCTTCTATCATATCTAGAAAATGCTCATTTTGCCTATTAGAAGAATTATGTCTGTCGTACCTAGATGGCTCATTTCTTCTTCCAGAAAATGAATTCAGACTATTTTTTCTGTCGTGTCTAGATGGCTCGATTCGATTTCTATAAGAGGAAACAGAATTATTGTGTTCTATCGTGCCTACATGGCTCATTTCGCGGTTCAGAATCAATCCGTCTTCTATCCCGAGATGTTTCACGGGATTTTCTATTACTTGTTCCTCTTCTGTTATACCTGAGATCTTCATATTTTTTTGAGGATGGATAATCATGCGGCGCAGGTTCCTTACTGGGTCCTGGTCTGATTGGACTCCTATTTTCTTGAATGTTATTAGAAAAATCATATTTTTCTGTATTCAGCTGTGGATTTTCTTGCTTCATTTTCTCTAACTTTTCAACGGTTTCACCTGAAATAGCAAAATACACATAAAAACTAAGGCGACAACTGTAATTATTAAATGCTGAAATTCGTATATTCGAAAACACGAAAAAACGAGTGATTAAAAAAAGGGTTATGTGGCAAAAATTTATCCACGATTCAAATCAGATTTCTGATATTTTTTTTTTTTTTTTTTTTTTTTTTTTTTAAATAAAAAGAAATCTATGCAATCTTATGATATTTGCACATATTTCAATTTGTAAATACTATTTTCAATAAAGCCTAAGCGGCTTGTGCTTGAAAATAGGAATCGAGTCGTGTCGAAGTGGGGATTCGAACCGACGATCTTTGGACTCAGAGACCGCGACGCTACCCACTGGCCACCACCCGTTCATTTTCGATTTGTATAAATGAATGAAATGATTTGTATAAAATGATCAGGATACACTGTACTTGGTGTTCTAATGCAGTGCCTATACACTGTTATTAATGTTACTATTACTAGAATAGAAGAGGACTACGCAAAACCTTCGCTAATGTAAAAAAAAAAAAAAAATGTTACATGTTTACTCACATCTTTAATCCTTTAGAACAAATTCCCATTATTGTCTTTTTTTTAAAGAAAAACAAAAATTTAAACCAGTCTCACAGTTTCTAACAATTTATCCAACAAAAAAACATATAAATTAAAAATACGGCGAATTAAAATTGAAAAATTAACAATTTGAAATTATAAATCAATTTCAATTATAACAAAATGTAATAAAGACTGGAAACAGGAAAATGTCCTATATTTTCTAATTCCGTATTTTTTTTGTGTGAGCAGTAATAAATATTTTTAATTTTTCTGTGAAAAAAAAGATTCCTCTTAAAAAAAAAATTTTTAAAACGGAGCTTATAAAAATGGATTGACCACAAACGGACGCTTTAAAAGTACCCGTCTCCTAAGCGCACAAAAAGGGTCGTACTGTATGTATAGTTGATGCGTGGAACCAGAGAAGTGGCTTTGTAATTTTTTTTATATTTTAGGTGCTACTTACATCAAAACTTGGTTTAAATATTAATGGACACATCCTATCATATAATGTGACCTGTTTTGGCGGGAATTCGCGATTGTGATATTTTAAAAATTAATAATAACAAAAATCCTAAAAAAATATAAATCACCACATATTTTTTACTGTCCCGTAGTCCATTATTTTACGGTGCTTAAATGATAATTAAAAAACGTTTCTCATACTACATTTAAGCTTAAAACTTTAATATACATAGCATTTATGGAAATTCACACACAGTTTATTACATAATATGTACAGATGTAATAAAACGTTAACTTACTCCATTCTTCAGTAATTAGACCTTTTAACAACTTCCTACGGTGTTTGGAGCCATCTTCATGGTCTTGTAGATTAGCGGCGCTGGAGCAGGTTATCTAAAAACGAACCATTAATCAGAATAGGAACCCTACGAAGTCAGAAGTGTATGGAATGAGGGAATCCACTGTTTTCTAAAAGAATTTTTTTCTATAAACTTACTATTGAACTAAACAAAAAAAAATTATTTAATATTTTTTTATAAGTTAGTTATTGATGAAGATACGATTTTTTAAAGTTGCACATTTCAAATACCGCGCTAAATACCATTATGTACTAACTGCGTCATTTTTGCAGGAGTGACGTCATAAAACGGGTTGTTTAAGGCCATGGTATTTCTCCAGCCAGTAACAAAACTGTCAAAAATCTATGCAAACTGACGCGGGAAGCACCGATAAAATATACCGTCGACTCAACTGTCATATACTGTTAACAGCTGTTCTAGAGAGACTGAATGGCGGCCATCTTTTTGCAATAGAAGCTTGTATGTAGATTGTATTCCATATTAAAATGCCATGGAACGCGGCTACGGGGGTTTAAAAACGGAAACCGGAAACACTACACTTAGATACAAGGAGTGACGTCATTGTTTAAGATTTTGAAATGAATGCTGTTTTCAACATTTTTTATTAATTTTTGCGTGCGTTTTTGGGATATTTCATCCCACTTCAAAATTTTTAAATATTCGCGTCTACACGAAAGCATTTTTAAAATTCAATTCCGGCTAGCAGTGGATTTCCTCATTGAAAAGATTTGAAATAGTTTTGGAGAAAATTGAGTAAGGATGGATTATATTTAAATATGTGGTTGAGCAAATGACATCGGTGACGTCACCGATCGGGTTTCTTACAAAACGCAATTAAATTTGCAAAAAAATTAACGTCTATAATTTTTATTCACCAATTCTAATAAAATATCACGCTTAGTAAATACAAAGATTTATTTTTGCAAACCAGTGTTTTGATGTACAAAGGTCGGTGTCGGGTCCTAAAATGGTGAACGCATGGCACGTGCACATCACGCGTCTGCGATGTTACGACTGGAGTTATCTGTATTTGTTTGGTTCTTACTTACATTGCAAACATCACATTTATATATCATCAACGATTTAGGTTCTGATTTCTTTTTCTTTGACACAGGCGGCGCGGGTAGTTGAATAAAAGATTTTTCACGGAGCAATAGAAGTTTTCTGAAATAAAAATGGTTATTTAAATCGGTGTAACACATAAAAAAACGGATATCGGCGTTCAGACAGAGATCACTAAGTACAGTTTAACAATATTATGTTTTTTTAATTCTAATTTGTGAAAAAAGTAATAAAGCTTTTTTTTTATTTAGAAAAAAAAAATGTTACGTAAAATAATATATACGTTAAACTTCCATATTATAACGAATTTCTCCGTAAAACGATTTTTTACTGAACATTAAACTTCAAGTTGTATTTTTTATTTTTTTATTTATTTATTTATTTATTTATTAGAGAGAACATACAGCTTTTTCAATAATTTATATACATAGTAAGAATAACAAAAAAACAGTAGCCAATGAACAGTTCTCAAAAAATTGCAGTATGTTTATAAGCATATGGACAAAAACAGAAAACAAAAAGTGATAGTAAATTATATACAGCTTCAGTACTACCAACATACTCCGCTGCAATCACAACAACTAAATCATCCATTAATACCTCATCGAACCCGCAAACAACCAACAATCCGCAACCCCTCCAGACCCTCTACATCCTACACTAAATATAGACGAAAGGTACTAGGAGCAAATTGCAGACTAAGCAGCCGTCCGCAAGCTCAAGGAAGTACGAATAGACTTGATAAAAAGGTTATAACTACAGCAGAAAATGTCAACATCGCCAAAACCGTCATTATAAGTACTCAAGATTCTCCTAAGAACACTATTTTTCATGTAGTTCTTAGTAGAATGGGGTACATGAAAAAGTGCAGGGTGGCGAGTTATATGAACAGGTACTCTGTATGCAATTTGTTCAATAATTTGGGGGCAATCAATCATGTCATGTAATATCTTGTAAAGAAAGCTCATGTCAAGAATAATGCGTCTACTTTCAAGACTGGAGATTTTGTGTGATACATAGCAGACTCAGTATTGCTTGAAAAGGTAACATGATTTCTATAATTCAGTTGCTTAAGAAACACATTTTGAATGTGTTCGATACGATTTCTATGAACGCCGTATTGTGGAGACCATATTGGAGAACTAAACTCTAAGATGCTACGCACATAAGAATAATATACCTTCTTAAATGGATCCGTGCTTATAAACTGTTTGGTGGATCGTATAATAAACCCTAACATTTTATAAGCTTTTTCGACTATAGTTTCAATATGGATATTAAATGTCAATTTGGTATCCAAAATGACGCCCAAGTTTTATGACGATGTCATTTATTTTATAAGCATAGTTTATTGGTGAGCGAATACGGAAAAAAGATATTTTTTGGCATTTCTTTACGTTAACAGTTAATTTGTTTAAAAAACAATAATTGCTCAACCTATTCAGGTCTTCTTGTAATTTTTGACAGTCGTTTACACTTTTGATGGGCAGGAAAACTTTCATGTCGTCGGCAAAAATACTAAAACTAGAGAACTTGAAACACCGACCAATATCGCATATGTAAACGTTAAAAAGAAGTGGTCCAAGGTGTGAACCCTGGGGCACTCCGGACGGAATAGTAACAAGATCGGAGCAGAAGCCTCCAGTTACAACAGCCTGCGAACCATTTGTTAAGTAGGAAGTGAACCACCTTAAAAGATCACCATGTATTCCGATGGATTCAATTTTATGGAGAAGGATATGATGGTTGACTTTGTCAAAAGCTTTTGCATAATCAGTGTAAACGACATCAACTTGTAAATTATTTTCAAATTGTAAGAATAAAAATTGCGTAAATTCAGCTAAATTTGTTGTGACGGATCTTTTTTTTAGAAATCCGTGTTGTTGTATAGGAATGTTTCTCGACACATGAGTGTAAACTGATCGTACACAATTTTTTCAAGCAATTTACTAAGGACAGGGAGAATAGAAATAGGCCGATAGTTCTCAATGCAATTCTTTTTTACCGCTTTTGTAAATAGGGACAATATGCGCTTCTTTCCATTTGGAAGGAAAGGATCCTTCAGAAAGTGATCTAGAAAATATTAGATAGATTGGAAGGGATAATTCCTGAGCACAATTAATAATAAATAATGATGGTAGGCGATCACTACCGGGACCCTTTCTTGCATCGAGCTTTTGTATATATTTTTTTATATATAAATTAGTCTCCATATCGCACTTTTAAGACGAAAACGACCTAGTTCAAAAAAAGGTTGTAATGATTAATCATCATAATCATCATAAAAGACTGAAAAAAGAACATTACACATAATTTAGTCTTTATTTTATATTTTATTTGAACACGGAAAGGTACATAATTTCCTATAAAAAATAAGAAGAAATCGATATGAACAAATACGATGGTGTTTACTTGCTTCTAATGAAAATTTCCGAAAAATTGGTCCTAGAACGAAGTCCAATTTCTATATAACTAACTTTTTATCTGAGAAATGTCACTTTTTGAGGGGTTTTTTTATTTTTCGTAAAGATTTTTCTTGATTTTGAAGATGTACAACATGTTATGTAAGTCTTTGAAATTTTTAACATTTTGCTAAATTGTCGCACGTGTGAGTTGTCCTTGATTTTTGTACGTTACATTCATTTGAACGGTCCGACCTTATTGCAGGCAATGAAATTTAGTTAAAACGCGTCAATATGTACTAGGAATGTCTCCAGTCCATAATAAAACCTCTCATTTGTCCATTGTTCACTTTATGTTTGCCCAGTTGCTCGATCACAGATCAGTACCGACTCGGTAATAAGCAACGTGATAACGATTTCTTACCCATGGATGTTTAATGTTTTCGCGATCACAATGGAACACGCGTTAAAAGTTATCGATCGGGATTATTAAACGAGCGCATACTAGTCGCGAGCCATTTCCCGAGATAAATCTTATTCGCACAAATCTTCATTCAATCTTATTATAATTTAGCCGGTTTTCGGCAAGCCAAATATTGAGAAAAGCAGTCGACATAATAAAAAAAATCCGACAAGCGCGATGATTTGACGTTTGACATAAGGCCGCGATATAGCGTAGATCGGCTCCCCTCGGCTCAGATCGTCAATGATCGGCTCAGCGATCGCGGTATTGAACGGTATGAACGAATGATATTCTTGTTACACAAATCAGAAAAATAATTTTTATACTAATTACATAAATATAACAAATAACTTTTTCTATGGTCAACTACCCAGCGGCACATGATATTTCCCTAAATTTACAGAAAATAGAGATAGTAAAATACCTAATTTGCCCATATTAATTTCAAATAAGAACTTATTGAAAGAAGCAAAATGGGCAGTACACAACAGAGTTCTGGTACCAACCCTTATGTATGGTAGTGAAGTGTGGTGTTGGAAAAAGAAGGATGAAAGTAGACTGAATGCTGTTGAAATGCGAATGTGTGGTAAGACTATGTATGATAAGTGTACAAATGTCGAAATTAGAGCAGAGTGCAAGGCTGAGATAAGCATTATCGACAAAATTAAGAAAGCGCTTTTACGATGGTTTGGTCATGTGGAGCGAATGAGTGATGAAAGAAACGGCTAAAAGAAGTTTGAATGCAAGTGTGCCTGGATGTAGAAGCCGCGAAAGGCCGAGAAAGACATGGCATGACCAAGTACGTCAATTACTTGAAAGTGGTCATGTGAAAAGTCGGAATAATCGGCGTATGTGCATGAGAAGATGTATGAATGTAGAGGAAGCAAAGGAAGTCTGTCAGGACAGAGTGGTATGGCGTTCTATCCTTTCTGCCTACCCCTATGGGGAAATGACGTGGTGGTTAGTTAGTTAGTTAGTTAGTTAATTTCAAAATTTTGTATGTATTCTATTTAGCAAATTTTTCTATGTGACGAACTTTTCTCATTTTTTGGTTTTGGTATTGGATCGACGATATGTAGATCACGTTGAGTTCGAAGCTCAGACACATTATAGGATTATGACTTTTCTGCATGAATATTTACATTCCTGAGCTTGTAAAAAGAATTCTTCATATCCGTTGACTTAAATAAAATAAAACAACCAAGATTATATTGCGGGAATTAGGAAATGAGTACTAACTGCCTCTGAACACCTTCTGGTGCAACTACGAGGATTGGATTCTTCACCATTCTCTCTCCAGAAACGACCCTGTAAATAAATTGTAAAAAGATAAGGATTAGTCATATTTTTATTGCCATGCTTTGGCAGGTATTATTTCTATATGGACTCATTTAATTTTGTCACATTCACTGTAATAATTGGAATGAAAAGATATGTCGCAATGCTCAAGTAATGAATAATGCTAATAATATTATTCATCATAGCCCTAGGACATAGGACTCCCTCCTCTCGATCCTGCGCCGTCCTCTTCCACCGTCTTCCGGAGTTCTTACCTAGTCCTAGTCTTGGAGACGTAGAAACCCAAGGTCTCAAGGAAGTCCACCGATAGGTTGGGTGGACGACATCAATAAGTTTATTATTATTATTAATTATGTATTTAAATGGATTTACGTGCTTTTGGTAATAATTAGAGATGTACCGACTAGTCAGGAAAGCCGACTATCCGGCCTTATTTGTAGTCGGCTGTTCACTTTATTTCTATACTAGGGTGATTGAAATGAAATCGTAACCTATATTAATAGTTTTTATTATAGATTCAGCTTTACAGTTTTTTTATATAATCTAGGAATAGGAACTCTTCCTTTGGTACTGAATTTTTATTTTAAAAACACGCCGGCTTGTGCGTAAACAAAAACAACACTAGAAAAAATGCAAAGTAAACAAAAACCTGTTCTGACATGATCGTGCGTCAAATGCGAGAGACTCAGCTGTAAACAAAGTGCCACAAACTCCACCGAAAGAAATGATCGGCTTGGCCGACTCATTTTTGCAACCAACTAGTCGGCCAGTCGGCTATCGGCCAAAGTCATAGGCGGCCCATCTTTAGTAATAATGTTAATATGCAGGAGGCTAGAGGGTTCATACATAGAATGTGCAGAAGAGTAAACGAACTTACAAATTATGAGTTTTTCCAGCGTAGTGTTCTTGCGACTCCTCCGGGGAGTTGAATTTCTCATTACACAGTTCACACTCCTTGTCGCGGTCCGGCAGGGGTCCCTGGCCATCAAATTACACTCAGTTACTACAAAAATCCATGCAATGCGCTAATACATCAAATTTTTCTGTGGATACAGAAAAATAAAACAACGTGTCACACATTTATTTATTCACGCCCATGGGGCTTTTACAGAACAAATGTAAGTATAAATACTAAAGCTACATACATAATATAATAAAGGTATTTTTATAATACATTACAATAGGGATATCAGACTGATCATTATGAATATCGGATAAGTGTTTCAAAAAATAATTTACATTCAAGAAGTGATGATTCCGTGTTATTTTGTAATCATCGTACAATTTGTATTAGATGCTTTGCATTTAGCTCTTAAATTTAAGAAGTTAACATAATCAGATAGTTTTTTTGAAATTTTATAAGTTAAGTGAGCCTTTTTTTCTCAGTAGCTAAATCTATTAACTCTTTGTTACACATATTTAAGATGACGTTTCCACAAGGTGAAGCACCATTGACAGAATAAATTGAAATATTAATATGAAAATCACATGTAAATAAATATTTCATGTTGACCCCTTACGGGAATCGAACCTGCAACCTCATGCACGGTAGCCTAATGGGCTACCACAATGCTACGAGGCGGACAAGATTATTTCTTAAGAATTAGTGGTAAAGAAAATGTAGAACTTACATAGTCATGGCTATATAACTCAGGAGGCTGGGTATAATTATTCACTGTGCAAAATTTTTTCATCCAATTGAGAATACGTTTAAAGTGTGTGTAAGATGCATAATGATCAGCCCCTGTAATAAATATTTTGAATTAAAAAAATTTACACTCAAGTAAAATGCTTCTGAACGGCAAGTGACACATGGACCATCAACCAGAGCGAGTCCAGGCGTCTAGCTACCTTCGATACAAACGCATGTCCAGGATCAGCTGGTCAGAACATTGAAGACGAGATTTATCAGCTGAATCCCAACACCAACCTGCGGGGCCACAACTGGAAGCTCTATCGTCTCCAATTCCACCTCAACCCTAAGAAAAACTTCCTTCCCAGTAGGGTGGTTTCAGACTGGAACAAATTGCCAGGCCTAGCTGTCCACTCCACTACGGTCAACCAGTTCAAAAAACCATTTAGATAAAGAAGGAGCACAAAAGCTGCCTGCCTATTATAATGTTAATAAAACAATGAGGTGTTGAGCATGGCTGGCGAAACAAGGACTGTTAAACAGGATTGCTCAGTAACAATCTTACTATGGCCATAATAATAGCTGCCTGGCTCATTTATTTATCCAACAAATCCTATAAGTATGTACATTACAATTTATTTATTAATACGTACATACAACAGTTATTACAAATTCAATAATAGAATTACTTACCGACAGAATAATTGGATATCACTGTTTTGCATAACCCGCAATGACCTGACTTGAATTTGAGAAGAATTTTACTGGGGAGGCAGTGTACTAGGTCCGCACGCAATCCGTGTTCTGAAATTAATTTATACATTTTAAATAAACTTATTGGCTCATCGAAATGGCGTATTTACAAACTGACGATAAGCAGATTTATTGATTAAAATATTGCAGAAGTTAGTTTACTTTTTTTATGAGTTGTTTTGTCCGCCCCGTGGTGTAACAATAGCGCATTGGGCTGCCATGCACCAGGACGCGGGTTCGAACCCCGATGGGGGTTAACATTAAATATTTATTTGAATGTGGGTTCTACTTTCGAATGAGTGCCAGCGGAAAATTCATTTGTCTCTGGTTTATAGAGTTTAAATAGAAAACTTGCTATACGCAAAATGTGATGCAAAACCAAATTTTTAGGTTAGGAGTTTCTTACCCTTCGATCTTCGATTTAAACTAGACAACGAGTATATTTTTGAAAGGAAATATGTTTCAAAGTCATTGAATATTTTTACATTTTAATGTTTTAGTATTGCCACGGCCTATGCCCTCAAGTGATCTACTCTAGTCATCTTCTATTATGTGACGTTTTCTATGAAAAATGACAATAGTCAATACTTATCCAGGATCGGCACTCGTTCGAAAGTAAAGCCTGAATATGATACCCCTTGGACTGGCGCTAAAGCGTAAGATCTTCATCTTGCCTTCATATAACAAGTGAACAAGATTCACTGCACTTGGTGAACCAATGCAGAGCCATATGCACCATCAAGTATAAGGGAAAGTAGTAGTATTTTACATACCCAGCATCTCCTGAATGATGACCAGGGCTTTTTCTGACCGCTGAGTGATTTTATTTTTCGTATTCTTGCCCCAATATTCGTCGTCAATCTCATCGTCATCAAAGTTATCATCACTACCCAACAAATCTTTACAAGCCGCGTCTATTTCTTCCGCCAGTTCTCTCCTGGTGTATATTTCATCGTCCTCGTGAGGATCTGGAAAGCTGTAGTCAAATACGCGCTTCCTGTAAGCATTTAAAAAGAAATCCACTCATGTGCAACTCCTAAACAAAGTAAGGAAAGTAATTGAAATTCATAGAATTAAAGGTTTTTATTGCGATGAATGTGTCTAAAATACAACTTACATGGTTTAAAAAAATTAAAAGTCATAAGCAGTGAGATAATAGGGCACAAATTGAAGAGCGGGTTGATTTAATTTGTATTTTTAAGAAGCATTTAGTTTTACGTTAGACAGCTGTCATTGCAATTGTCAGCACAGATACTTTGTAATTTATCATAAGGTAGAGAACGTTCACATTCATTGTACGTACGGATTTACATACAATAACCGTTCGAAAACGACAATATTATAGCAGTGTTCGATCAAAATTGTTGCATTGAAAGAATTAATCTATCTATGGATTTATGTTTTGACTTTTGACTTTTGACAACTTGCTTGACTTATTGTACTTTACTTCTTTATTGGCTTTATTGCTTCTTTACTTTTGAAGACTGCAATGCAAAACGTAATCGTCCATACTCTAAACTTGGTCTAAACGCGTGCAAAAAGATAATTATTATATATTTCACCTTTGCTTTTCATTTTGGAATTTTGACAGTATCTGGCGCTCCGGCGGGATCCTGCACAGCAATTTAAAACATTGAATTGTGTTGTCTTGTTCTTGTTTTCTCATAAGTTTTCGTCAAGAAATACGTGATTTTTTATTGTTACAATTGAAAGTGGTATGGGCTGTGTTTGCACCGTGCATTTTCACTAGAAATTAAAAGCTTGCAATCTTCAATAATGGTTAGTTGTTGCGTACGCGGATGTAAAAGTAAGAGCATGAAAGGCCGAAAAGAATTCAGTTTTCACAGGTAAATAATAATTATTTTTATTGAATCCACATTTTCATTACACCCAGACACACTCGCATTACATATTGCTTCTTTTAACCGCTCATTATTCATGACCGAACCATTGTGAAAACTCTAAATTGTGTCAATAATGCTTATTCATTTTTACTAATTTCTCCATTTTGTTCACCAATAAATGGTCTTACCTCTTACCCAGATCTCCTTTCCAGTTTTCCTAAAGACGAAGAAACGAGGAAACAGTGGCTCCGCGCCCTCGGCAGGAAGAGTTCCTGGTCACCCAATATGCACACCAAGATATGCTCCGAACATTTTAGTGAGAACGACTTCGATAGATCCATGACTTTTGTACGTCTCAGAAAGTCTGCTATGCCATCATGTTATACTCGTTCTCTTAAGGTACTAACAATAATTCATTTAGTGTTTTCAGCACTCCTTTTGTAGTTCTCCACAAGTATGAAATAAATCACACTTTGTTTTAAACTACCTACACATTTGTACATTTGTAATGGTTGCCACAATTTAAATTGACGAAGTAGAGGGTGAAAAAAAAATAACAAGTTCTTGCAAATTTATTGAAGTTTTATAGAGTATTTAAAAAAAATAAGTTTGTCCTACGAAATGTCTGAAAGATGGCGTTCTTGATACATTTTCAGAGGTATTCGTTGAAGTTACTTTTTTCATAACTAATCAATTAATCTTTTTAGTTTAACTCTGAGAGGGATATGTCGCCAGAAACAGAAGAAGACTCGATGATACCCGTAGGAGTTGTGATTGGGTGTAGAAAGGAATTGCAGATGAAAATAGATAAGTTGTCAGATAAGCTTCAAAGATATCGCCGGGCAAAATTACAGACAGGCGAGGGCAGATCCATTGCTTAAAAAAAATCATCAATCATCTACTGAGAAAGACAAATGAATCTAAACTAGTCACCGCTAAGTTATCTAAAATTCAAGAAAAATCTAAGGAGATTGTGTACAACTGAAAATGTATGGAAGAATTACATTAATTATTCTCTTTTATTGTACTCAAATACAAGTTTAATGATAGTACAGTAAAGTACTCGCGTAGCTTTGAGAAGCAGAAGTTCCGAGTACTCAAATGCAATCAAAAGGATTTAAAAGTGCTTAAATTCTGCGTTGTTTGTGCTCAAACACAAGTAAAAGTACGCTTTTTTGGATGAAAAGTACACAGATGAAAAGATGGACCATCATCATACGATATCCGCTCCGCCTCCCGGCCAAGCGATCAGCCGCCAGCTCCCGTGCATCCTCCCAACCAAGTCCACATCCCGCAGCTCCAACGCAAACTGCCGGGGAAGTGTCAACATTGAACAATGATTTAACAGACTGCAGATACTTTCATTTGTCGCTTTCCCGCTGATGATCGGCACCACGATGTCCGGAGTCAGCAGCGCCTCCACAGGAACTTACCACAACTTCAAACATTATGAAGAGGTTTAGTGACTTATTAGTTTTATAATATAACATTAGCTCAACATAATCAACATTTTTTTTGCAAATGAAATAACACCAATACTATTTTTATATATTTTGTTTATTTAACAACTCACAACACTACAAAAATGCAGATTTTTATGCACATTTCATGTACATGTAAATATAAAAACATAGTACCATTCTTTTAAAATAATATAACTGTATATTTTTGTATAAAACTTTTGACATTGTAAATGACAACAATAACTGTTAATAACTAATTTATTTACATTACCTATGTTTAATTCTCAATGTTATCTTTTATGGACAGTAAATTTATGGAAGACAAATTTAAACTATTATTTCTGCTATCCTAAACTCCCAATTTCCAAATCAACATAAATGGAATGTTAAGTACGTAGTATAGGAATAGAAAATATCTCAAAAAAACAAAACTACATGCACAAGCGGGAAACCAGTATTTGAGGTCCATTTTATAGAAAAAAAAAATATTTGACCCATAGTTTTCAAGAAAATTAAGCAAGAAGTTCTTACTAATTGTTATCAAATATTATTTATTTAGTCAATTAATTGTATCAATAGAGAAAACTAAAACAAAAAACCAATTTTAATAAGAATTTGGGCAATTTTACTTAATCTTCAATAGCGTTATGGCTAAGACGCTGGACTCACAATACGGAGGTTCCGGATTCGATTCCCGGTGAGAACACAACAATTTAAAGTGGTTTTTCTCAAGCCTGGGTGTTTGTGATGTTGTCCCCTCTGTAATTGGGCCTCCTGGCCTGTTGAAGTGGTTAAAAAAAAAGACATGAAAGCTTTTTACAAGAAAAAAAAATTTAAATTTAATACTCAGATTCAAATGTCATATCACGCATTGAATTCAAATACGGTATAAATTCACTAGTTTTCGGATTGTACTACGAGTTCTGTTACTCTTATGTAGAATTATAACATCATTTTGAAAATAATGAGAACTTTTTCCATAAACTCATAAATAAATGTGAAATACATAAAATAAAAATAAACATTTACGACTCAGTACCTTGAAAACTAATGTTTATGACAGGCATTTTTATATTTTTTGCTGGCATATAATAGTGATGCTAACCCGCATTTAGCAAAAATGGTATCTTTTAAACTTCCAACAAGAATTCACTAGAAGGGGCGTTTTCCATACAAATTTTCTAAAAATATACGCTTCCTAGGGTTAATTTCATAACACCACTTATTATGAAGACTCCAGCACTTGGGTCAGATGTCTAGTGATGACGTAGTGGGTAACTAGACACCTCGGACACGGTAGTATTTTTCAAGTATGGAATGTCACTTCTCTGAAATTCTTTTAAATATTAGCCTTTAACAAAGTGACAGGTTTGTATGTAAAACTTAATTTTTAAAATGGAAATAAGGACATCATTGGAATGATGATAAATAAATTTATGATTATTGGTTATCCTACATAGAAACTACATCAGCGTCCCACTCCGGACAGGCGTTCTCATCCAGTCTGGCTATGAACACTTCATTAACTCCATCACCGGAGAACTTGCAGTCTGTTACTGTGATATCCGTGTATCTGCAATACATACAAAAGATATAGGAATATGGTAAACGTAACTGGGTCCGCCTTGTAGCATAGTGGTAGTGCATTTAGCATGAGGTTGCGGGTTTGATTCCCATAGTCACTTCAAATGTCTGTTTTTGACAGCTATATCTCTTCCAAGCGTTTATTTTACTTTTGACACATGGGTGCCTATTAAGTTCCGTAATTATTGACAGGCAACCATAGACCGAAAAATGCAATACTTTATGTTTTTTTCTTTACGATAGTGAAGCACAAGTTCTTTAGCTCCGATATTTATCGATATCGATGTTTATTGAGCCTACTTATGCAACAAGGATTATTCAAGTTAATTTTTCCCATGAAAAAATATAAAATGTGATTTAAATTAAAACCCATTTGTTTTTTTTTTCATTGTTTGTCGCGACACAGAATTTCTCAATTTACATTACGACAATAAAATAGTCCTATGCATATTTGGGTTTTCTGTAGCTCCTGCACCCGATGACAAACTCCAATTAAGGAGTTTATCGGGACTGTATATTAAAGTTTCTTTTGTAAAGAAATTATGTATTTTTTTGTAATATTTTTTATTGAATAGACTTTAAAAAAAAGTTTTACGACAGCGCTTTCGTAATATAAACTCTGCTTTAAACGTCTGGGTATGTTTATAAACTACAAAATTTTGAGCAAAAATGAAATATAAATGTGTTAAATTTGATTATAACTTCTTCATAAATAAAGTCGATTTTTATGAGAAATCGATTCGGTAAACGCATTAGGACATCCCTAATCGAGCTGTCAAAAGTAAAATAAACGCTTGGAATCGGTATAGTATAGTGCTACTCGCTTTGAAAGATTAAAACTTCTAATTACATTGAATGGGTAACGGGACAAATTTTTTTAGATGGGGATTTATATCTTAAGTAAAAAAATTATTTGATTTTTGCATTACTATGTCCATAATTAATTTTTAAAATATAATGGTGATTTCCCGCCAAACCAGGTCATTATATGGTAGGATGCGTCTATTATTAAATCAAATTTTGATGTAAAATAGAAAAAAGTATATGGCCACTAAATATTCAGTACAACTCTTTTTGTGCGCTTAGGAGACGGGTGCTTTTAAAGCATCTGTTTGCAATAGATCCGTTTTTATAAGCTCTGTTTTTAAATATTAGTTTCAAACACAGTACTTTAAGGGTTAACGAGTAAGATTCTGGAAGGAATTATGCTCGTTTCGAGAGGTTCCACTGTACTTGAAGTTTTCCTACCTGTCAAGCAGGGTGCTACGCCCTCCGTGGGAAGCTGCCACGGCGCTGGTCTCGTAGCGGACGGCCGCCTCGGCGCACTTCTGGAAGTCGCACCGCACCAGCGTCACCTTGGCGCCCGCGTACGCCTGCAGAGCCACGCCGCACTCGCTCAGTGTGCAGTTGGTCAGGCGCACCTGAAATATCAACTAATGTACCTACATAGTACTTGTATCTAGAGATTCAGAGCCCTCCAACAACCATTTCCATACTACCGTGTCTGAGGTGGCTAGTTACCCACTACGTCACTCACTACATACTCACTACGTCATCACTAGACATCTACGTCACACGTATCTTGTAATAAGTGGTGTTATGAAATTAACCCTAGAAGGCGTACATCTCTACAAAAGTTTTTATGGAAACGCCCTGCCTCGCCCCTTGTAGTGAATTCTTGTTCAAAGTTTAGAGCCTTATAAATGCATTTTTACTGCTGTTCGATGACTAAAAAAACACCCAAAGTTGTGAAGAATTATTTTTTTAGTTAACTAACCATCACGCCATTTCACTGTAGGGGTAGGCAGAGAGGATAGAACGCCATACCACTCTGTCCTGACAGACTTCCTTTGCTTCCTCTACATTCATACATCTTCTCATGCACATACGCCGATTATTACGACTTTTCACATGACCACTTTCAAGTACTTGACGTACTTGGTCGAGCTTTGTCTTTTTCAGCCTTCCGCGGCTTCTACATCCAGGCGCACTTGCATTCAAACTTCTTTTAGCCGTTCTTTCATCACTCATTCGCTCCACATGACCAAACCATCGTAAAAGCCCTTTTTTAATTTTGTCGATAATGCTTATCTCAGCCTTGCACTCTGCTCTAATTTCGACATTTGTACACCTATCATACATAGTCTTAGAGAGAGATTTTTTTAGTTAGACATAATTATTAACTGTTCGCCTCATGGTATAGCGGTAGCGCATTGGGCCGCCACCCATGAGGTTGTGTTGTGTGGTGGAGTATGCTCTAAAAGGTTTTCACAAATGTTATATATAACACACATAAAATTACTATGAATTAAATGCGATATATCTCTCTCTAACTCACCCTCGCTCCCCGCATGCGCCACAATCCCCGTAAAGAAGCCGTCCACCACGCTGTCAGTCAGCTCCAGCGTGGCGCCCCCGTACACGACGGCGCCCTGCGCGAGCGGCCGCGGGCCCCCGGCCAGGCGCCCCGCTAGCAGCTGCGCACGCCCCCGGCCCGCGCCGCCAGCGCCGTGCTGCTGCAGCGCGTCGCGTCCAGCGTCACGCGCTGCAGGCGGCACGGCCCGCTGGTGGCGAGGGTCGTGGGCCGCTCCTCGGGGCTAACTAGAATGGAGTCGCCAGAGACGGAAAGAATCTGTAGGAGAGAAACGGAAATCTACTGAAAAAGATGCCCTCATTAATCTAATAAATCTCAATCGAATATCTTTGCCGACGACACTAAACTGTTTGCAAACCCCCTTCTATATACCCTGGACAACTATTCCATCATTTATTTGATTTAAAAGGCATTTCAAAACATTAAATCAGAAACATTCCTTAAAATATACAAGACATGTGCTCGTATAAGACCACTATTGGAATATGGATATCAAGTATGGAGTCCCTCCTTCACTTAAGACATCGAACTACTGGATAAATTCCAAAGATATGCTACAAAAATCCCCAAAATATGCTGTATCACGGTAGATTGAAAGCACTAGGACTTACATCATTGGAAGAGCGATGGAAGAGAGGGGATTTAATTGAAACTTACAAGATACTAAATGATTACTGCATATGACCCCTGCACAAGATGTATCAGCTGAATCCCAACACCAATCTACGGGGCTACAACTTGAAGCTCTATCGTCCCCAATTCCACCTTAACCCTAAGAAAAACTTATTTCCCAGTAGGGTCGTTTCAGACTGGAACAAATTGCCAGGCCTAGTTGTCCACTCCACTATGGTTAACCAGTCAAAAAACCGTTTAGATGCGGAAGGCAGACAAGAAGCAGTACAAAAGATATACCAGCAAAAACTGCCAGCCTATAGATATCTGCCTAATCAGTAGAGTTGTGCTGGACTGAAAAAAGACTCAATAGTAATATGACTGTACCGTGTAGTCGTCTCCCAGGGCGCAGTGTTCGGGCAGGTGGTGGGTGCCGGGGCACAGCAGCAGGCGCGAGCGCGGCGGGGGGCGCGGGGCGCGCAGGGCGGCGTCCAGCGAGGGGGCGCACTGCACGGCCGCCCCGGGCTCCAGCGCCGCGCCCGCCAGCCGCAGGCAGGCGATGTGCTCCTCCACAGGGCCCCCGGTCCATACCACAATATTCTGTTAATAATTTAAGAGAACTTGTAATTGGCTTTAATTTTCGATTTCCCAACTGAGTGCTTTTTTTTCTCATCTATAAACTGTATGTTTTCTAATAAAGTAAGTAAATAAATTATGTACGGAGATTATGTTGTATATTCTGAAAGAAGCACATGTTAGTTCTAAAGTTTCCTAGAGCAAAGACATCATTTTACAGCAGGGTACATTACAGTTATAATCCATGGATACGGATAGAAAACTTTTGGATGTGGTGATGTGGGATGAGGCGAGAATGTTGGTTGGCAACAGGTTCTCCTAGTGATGTCCACTTGCTTCACATAAATGCCAACGTGATAAAAGAAGACAATAAACATTGTGATCCATGTTGGATGGCAGGGGGCCAAATATATTTACCTGTGGTGGCAAATCCTCAGCTACCGGCTGCCTCCTCATGGTTGGGTTCTGCAGGGCCTCCCACTGGGAGCGGACGTGCTGGAGGCGGTCGTGCAGCATCACCAGCTCTGACATCTGTTCTCCGGAACAATCTGTAGTAGAAACTATTGGAATCAGTTAGGATAAGGGGTAAAATATGACAATGAAATTATAATGGTGTTATCCTTCAAACGAGAATTTACAAGAAAAATACTACTGTGTCTAGGTGTCTATTAACCCCCTACATCATCAATAGCCATCTACGTCATCACAAGACATCTACGTTACACGTTTCGTGTATTGGCCTAAATTCTGGAGTCTTTAGACGGTGGAATTTGATTATAAGTGGTACTATGAAATTAACCCCAGGAAGCATATATTTTTAGAAAATTTGTATGGAAACTTCTAGTAAATTCTTGTTCAAATAAAGATTGTTAATCAAATAAATATTGTTTGAAATAATTCTGAGACAGAATACAAGTATTCCTTTTAATATTTGTGATCTCACCAGGGCCAAATTACCTACTTATCAACATCTATAATATGTATCGCAGTTGGGACAAATATACAACAATAATTGATAAAATCTCTTCAAATATACCGATCATATACATCTTCCTTCCCAGTAGGGTGGTTTCAGACTAGAATAAATTGCCAGGCCTAGTTGTCCACTCCACTACGGTCAACCAGTTCAAAAATCGTTAAGATGCAGAAAGCAGACAAGAAGCAGTACAAAAGATATAGGCGCACCAGCAAAAGCTGCCTGCCTATAACAATAATAATAACAATATAGGATCACAACTGCAATGTAGATATGTAGGTAATCTGGGCCCAGAAATTGAATCTGAGTGTAGTAGTTTCATCTCAGCCACTTCCCTATGAAGGCTACTATTATCCAGCGTACCAAGCGTGTCGTCCTCAGTGTCGCTGGGCAGGTCGCGCTGGGCGCACGCGATGTCAGCCGCCAGCTGCTCGGCGCGGCGGCGCAGCGCGCGCGCAAACTCGGCGGGCGGCGGCGCCCCCGGCACGCCCCCTAGCGCGGCGGCCCACAGCGCGGCCCGCGCCGCCACGTGCCGCCCGAACCAGCAGCTCTCCTCGTCGCAGTCCAGGTCCCACGGCATCCAGATCAGGGTGTAGAAATATCTGTGGAAAATTCATTCGCACCCAATTACCCTCAGCTAAACAGTTAGGTTTAGTTTTTTACTAGGGATGCTAGGCTATCAGTCATTATGGAGGAGGAGGGACGTCCATTTGGGTGTTCACTTCTTTCAGGTGATTGGTGGTCGCATACATAACTCAGAAATTCTGATGGATGTAGGTCTGTTCGTACCTGATAACTATCTTTGACAAAGACAGCATCGATTGTTTTACCTGCCAATATGCAGAACCAACCTGCCAGTGGTTATGCCTGTTGGTAGAGCAATCTTGTTACTTAATCGCATCACCTCGGATGTCGACTTTTTTCACGACAGTGGGTCTTCCGTTAGGAAAGCACTTTCTAACTTTTAATTTTTCTTTCTATACTTTTTTATATCATTATTCAGTTATTTAGAACATTACAGAAAAAATCCAATTCATTCTAAATACAAATCATACTAAATACAATACAATAATAAATCATACATGACAATAGATAGTTATATCATTATACTAACATAACTATCTATTGTCATGTATGATTTATTATTGTATTGTATTTAGTATGATTTGTATTTAAAATGAATTGGATTTTTTCTGTAATGTTCTAAATAACTGAAATAAATAAATAAATAGAAGCGCAATAAAAACAAAATTAATTTTGAGTTATCAGTTTGTCCGTCTCGCAGCACAGTGGTAGCTCATGAGGTCGCTGGTTCGATTCCCGTAGGGGGTCAACATGAAATATTAATTGACATGTGTTTTAACTTGGAAACTCTTGGTCTCACAACACTGCAGAAAAGACGAAAAAGGGGCGATTTAATCGGAACTTATAAAATAATGAACCGTCACAATAGCTGTAACAGATTGTGTGAAATTTTAAAAATGAAATACAATGCCCGACTTCGAGACAAGCTGGACAAGACCCGTTTTAATCAGAACACACGAAAGCATTTCCTGAGCAACAGAGTGGTAGATAGCTGGAATGGGTTATCGCAGGAGCTGGTCATTGTCAATAGTGTGAACAGGTTTAAGAATGGACTCGACAAGTTATGTAATGTTTGAATCTAATTCAAAAGCCACATTCGACCAAAAATGATGTAGATTCACCAGCTTTCAGGCTGTACTACAAGTTTTGTTACACTATGTATAAATAATCCACAATTTGATTGATATTTTTTATTGACATTACTTGGTGGAATTCCATGATTAAATTATTAATATACAACTAATTAAAGTTAAATAAAAAATACTTGGTACACTTCCCCTTTTATTTATTTTGACCAGTTAGCGCTTTCACCCTGTAACGGGCATCTTCAGACTGGTAACATGTTGTACAAGACAAAAGTATAAATAGCAGTTTTTACAAAATAAATTTGGAAAAAGACAATATGAGAGAAAGATGAGACGAAATACAAAAACATGTGTAAAATGGCAGTAATGTGAGAAGGTGTAGGTAATGCAGGTCCTATCCTTCCATTACCTACACCTTCTCACAATACTGCCATTTAACATAGTTTTTGTATTTTGTTTCATTTATCTCATACTGACTCTCTCTAACTCATGTACATTTTTGGTTTTTCTAGATTTCTTACTGCTATTTATACTTTTGTCTTGTACAACATGTTACCAGTCTGAAGATGCCCGTTACAGGGTGAAAGAGCTAACTGGTCAAAATAAATAAAAGTGGAAGTGTACCAAGTATTTTTTATTAAACTTTAATTAGTTAAATATTTATAATATAATCCATAATAATATCTTTACCTGTAGAGGTCTATAAACTCGGCGGTTGGACGAATGTGCATGGCGGAGTTGGACTGCGCCCGCACGGGCCACAGCTGCTCCAGGGGCACGGCGGAGTGGCGGGCCGGCAGGCGCACCTCCTCGTCCTGCACCCCCACCACCTCCAGCCCGGCCAGCAGGCCCCCGCCCCGGTCGGGCTCCCCCGCGCCCCCGTCCAGCGCCAGCTCCTCCACCGTCACGTACACCACCAGCGGGAACCGCACACCTACGGAGGAGAGGGCTAATTAGTGGTACAGCCACTGTATACTGTCCCCTCCTACCTATCTACAATGAAAGCCCCACCCTTTCCCTAGACTGTTTTAAAGACTATTGAGTCTATTGACCTAGTAAATGCAGTTGAAATGGGATCTCTCAGGCGAATGTGTGGTAAGACTATGTATGATAGGTGTACAAATGTCGAAATTAGACCAGAGTGCAAGGCTGAGATAAGCATTATCGACAAAATTAAGAAAGGTCTTTTACAATGGTTCGGTCATGTAGAGCGAATGGATGATGAAAGAACGGCTAAAAAAAAATATATGATGCGACTGTGCCTGGATGTAGAAATCGAGGAAGGCCGAGAAAGACATTGCATGATCAAGATGCGACTGAAAGTGCTTTTGTAAGAAGTCGGAATAATCGACGTGCGTGCATGGAAGATGAAAATGTGAAGGAAGCAAAAAAATCAGTGCCAGGACAGAGTGCTTGTGGCGTTCTATAAAATCTCTGCCTACCCCTTTGGAAATGGCAAATGGAGTTATGAGTGCAGGAAAAGAAATTAGTTTTTTTTTTTTTTCAGTCCAGCACAACTCTACAGATGTATTTTAAAGCTAATCCACGAAAAGTGTGTAAATAGATTCAGTTTTTCTCTGCCTACCCCTTTGGGGAAATGGCATGATGGTAAAATAGTTAGTTAGTTAGTTTTTTTTTTTGTCCAGCACAACTCTACAGATTTTTTAAAGCTAATCCACGAAATTTAATAGATTCAGTTTTAACTGGAAAAAGCGGACGAAAAGAAGGTAAAATACGCGACGAAATGCTTTCATTGCCCCTATCACAGTCTCGGCTCTAAGATTGTCATAAACATATTCACCCCAACTTGCTCAAGGAGCTGACCCAAATTTACAGTGATCGGGATATTTAGTCTTTAGTTACAACTACCTCCCGCCCGCCCCCCGCCAACAACGCCCAGGAAAGACGCAGCAGCAACCCCGGCTGAGTCCAAAGGAAGGAGAGGGTTGAAAAGACTACGAGGATGGAAGATTGTGGAGTAAATCTTACTCCCAATGGTAGAATGCTCGCCTATCTTGTGAACATGTTACCTAGCCTCTGGCACGTGTCCTTGGGGATTCTCCACAGGGCGTCCCAGCCGGCGGGCTCCAGCAGGAGCTGGGCCCGGTAGCCCCACTCGCCGCGCACCTGCGAGGCGCGCACGTCCTCGTCCCGCTGTATGATGTCCCTCAGCGCCTCCACCGTCTCCTGGACGGTCCTCTCAAACCTCCACACGGCTTGGGACATGGCTGAACTGCAAGAATAACGCGCAACTCAGAGGCAGCAGAGATGTCAATTTTGGATTTCCGCCCATATTCCACATTTACAACTTTAATTAGACTCGAATAAGAAAACCCGACTTCTAGGTATTACGGACACAACTATTTACGTACGATATTGCAGTCAAAGTGGAATGTTTACCAATAAAAAGGTTCAAATAGGAATTCAAAATGACAATGGAAAAATGACGTTAGTTTTAAATTATATATGCAAACGTGTGTAGGAGGTATTCGAAATAACATATTATATCCAACGATCGATACTTACATCTTGGACCTTGGACCTCGTTGGATCAGAAAATACAAATAATATTGAAATCAAATCTAAAATCTGGAAAACCTAAATCAGAAACCAACCAGTCACCGGCTGATTTTACGGAATTTTATTTTGAATTTAAACTTCAAACTTGTACATTTGTGGCTGTTATGGCCATAGTTTTCTTGCTAGTGGCTAAGAAAATGGAAAATAGTTGTAAAAGCCTAGTTTTCAATATTTCCCCACTTAAATTTAGGCACGAAGAAAACTGTGTGTTATTTTAGTTTTTTTTATTATTTTTTTAACTGTCAGTATAAGGTTTCAGTGAAATAATTTATTTAAATTATCATTGGATTTTTATTTTAAGTAAGAACTTTCAATATTAACTAAAAAAATTCTTTGATAGCCACATTAGGAAATGTCTTTGCTTTTAACTCAAGTTTTTGCTACGCTAAAATAACCTTTTTGGTCTCTGTTCATAATGATGTTATTACAGTAATTCAATTTATAGTACTATCGCATTTAAAAAAATAAATATGCTTAAAATTCATCTTTCTTGATGATCCGCGGATACGAATTTTGTTTTCCATAATAAATTTCATGTTGTAATGTAAAAATATTGGACGGTATAATTATTTTACGATTTTATTTCTTATTATTATTATTTTTATTTCTAGTCACAGATGAGGTAGGTACTTATATTGCCCGATTGTCGCGTAAAAATTGTAAATATGGCCGCCTTTACACGTATGTCAATGTAGAACTGTCATCGAGTTAATGAATGGAATTTTAAATAATAACAAAAATGTTTAAGAAACTAAAGGATAAAATCGCCGAAGAAGTTAAATCTTCTCCGCAGAGAATTCAACAATTTGCGCAAGCCGCCCAGGTATTCTATTTAAATTTATTTATTTATTTTTCGTGTTATATTCATAAAAAAGGTGTGTCAGAGTGTTAAAGTTGACAATTTGATATGGTAAGCAAACACAACATAATATTTCATTATGATGTAATGTACAGTTACAATAAATAATGTATAAGAGCGGGCTTATTACTAATACCAAGCGACAATTTTATTTTGTTGTCTGTTAAATTATATTGTCGACGAAGAAACAATAGCGCCTAAACGCCAATAAATGTTTTTTTAAAAACATCTTTCACTTTTCCTTCTTTTGGCTAACTGGCGATACCAAGTGTTGGTTAATAAGACAGATGGGTGCAAAATTCAACCGACATCATTTACAAAAATACACTTTAAATACATAAGTTAAATATAAATAATATTTAATTTAATATAAATTATTAAATTAAATATAAATCATATTTATTTATATACTCTTATTTAGTACGCTTGTGCTAAATTGTAACAATTATTTTTTAACATTGGTATAAATAATATATCAAAGTATGCTTCAAACGAATACACAAAAATATATAAAAATATAGTGAAATATATTATCTGTTTACACTGTACAAATAAAAGTATTGACAGGAGTTTTCAACCCATTACTAAAATTTAAATTTAAAGAAATTTCTAAAAGAAATAATAACAACACAAAAAATAAATTCCAACCAAATATACGCGATAAATAAAATGTAACAATTCTTTAAATAAATTTACCAAGCATGTATACCTATGATATACCACAAATTTCATTTAATATAGTTATTTAAAAAATGTTTAATTGGATATATAGATAAAGTTACTAAAATTATGAAATATAAGTGTAGGTAATTAATGTGATACAAAAAAGTTCATCTTTAAACAAAAGCATGAACTATCTTCATGAACTGTAAACTCTATATCTTCATGAACTTTGAAATGCAATTTCTTCATTTTTTACATTAAAATTTATATTTCAAAAATATGTACTATTTTAAACAACTGAGAAAAAGTGTACTCGAAAGCAACCCAATTTCAAAACTAAAATAATTTATGTACTTACCTATTTCATACTTTGTGTAAATTTATCTGTGTAGTCTGTTTCCACATCTTGTCGGATCTATGGATTTTGTAATAAACTAGTTCCCATAAAAAGGACTCCCAAGTGTTTAAGTTACACCCCTGTAATTGCTTCATTCGCACCTTCGGCAGGACAAAGGCATAATTGTTGAAAATTCTCAAAATGACTTAGTATATCTTATAAAGAATTATGATTAAATAAAACGATATTATGTGTTACTATTGGTTTATTCTATAGAAATAGAATTTACCTACACTACCTGGTTTCGGGAGTAAAGTTCTCCCATCGACTGGTAAAAAAGACACTAAATTAGAATACAGATCTTATACACAGAAAAAATAAATTGCAGTACTTAAGAAAAGACACAAGGGTAACATAAAGATTGATACAAGAATTAAATACCGAAACCAGGTAGTGTAGGTAAATTCTATTTCTATGGAATAAACCAATAGTAAACATAACATTGTTTTATTTTAATCATTTAATTCATTATGAAGTGTTACAAAGTAATGCCGAATCAATCAACAAAATATCTTATAAAATAATGATCTCAGCAAATTTAAGTTCCTAAATTCTAATTAAGTCTCTCAAAATGTCCGTAAATGAAAAAAATTACTAAATGTGTATGTAATATGAATATCCTGAAAATGTTATAAATTATTTAAAGTAATTTTTACAATTTCAACGATTATGAAAAAATGTTTTGTTTTCATTTATAAATGAATGTTTTAAAAACACGAAATTACGAGTGACTTTTAACGCCCGTTATTGGGTAATGACGTCATACCCGTCCATTATAAAAGGCGGAAAATTCATTACAAAGTCAGCGCCCATATTGATGTGACGTCACACCGCATGCGCGCCAAATGGAGGATTTTGCGAAAAGCGCTTTTCAAAAAAGCGCTATTTCAAACCACGCTAAAAATTCATATGACAATAAAAAAAAATCCCTTGATATTCTTTTTCAATCAATTTTTTTAAATAAAAATTAGAAAATCTGAAAGAACGTAATTGTGCCTTTGTCCTGCCGAAGGTGAGATATACATATATATTCCCTTCAAAATTTCAAGTGCAATTGTAATTGAATGCATATTACTAATAATATCAATCTGTCTGCAGAAACGCCGCAGAACTCCCCGCACCGCCCCTCGCGCACGCCCGGCTTCCAGGACGTGTCCCTCTCCAGCACGCCGTCGCCCCTGCGCGGCGCGGAGACCGCCGACGCCCTGGCGCCGCTGGCGCGCCCCCGGCGGATCCCGGCCTGATGAACACCTCCGTTGTACCCGGCCCCCTCGCGCCTGCGCCGCCTGTCCAACAGCTCGGCGGCCAGCGACGTCTCCTTCCGCCTGCCGAGCTACGAGTCGCCCGGAGGGATGTACCACCTGCAGGTTTGTGGGGACTCGTAATCAATGATATTCATTTTCATCGATAAGCTATTTTGTCATGTCCAGATTTAGACAATAAGGGAATCCACTGTTTTCTAAAGTAATTTTTTTCTATAAACTTACTATTTAACTAAACAAAAAATATATATTTTAATATTTTTTTATAAGTTATTGATGAAGATACGATTTTTTAAAGTTGCACATTTCAAATACCGCGCTAAATACCAACTATGTACTAACTGCGTCATTTTTGCAGCAGGAGTGACGTCATAAAACGGGTTGTTTAAGGCCATGGTATTTCTCCAGCCAGTAACAAAACTGTCAAAAATCTATGCAAACTGACGCGGGAAAATATACCGTCGACTCAACTGTCATATACTGTTAACAGCTGTTCTAGGTAGACTGAATGGCGGCCATCTTTTTTTTTGCAATAGAAGCTTGTATTCCATATTAAAATGCCATGTAACGCGGCTACGGGGGTTTTAAAACGGATAAAAATTACACTTCTGATACCTGCCCATAGTTCTTCCTTCTACTCCAAGTACTTTACAGTGCATGCGAACTCCATTATGGAATCGACTGCCCCTAATGCTGTAAAGGAAGCCGAAAAGAGTCACTTCTTTTAAAAACCAGCTGAAAAATCATTTCCTGTCTAGTCCTTAAGAGCATGCCACATTTTTTTTATTTTCTAGTATGTATGTCTCTGTGACACAAATAAAATAATCAATACTTTGTTGCGCGTTCGCTGTCCACTATATCAGAATAATGTCGTTGAATGAATCTCGCAAGTCGGTTTATTAAAAAGGCAGACAACTTATACACAAATGGCGTCCGTTGAATATGACATGAAATTTGACAGACGTGAACCTAGGCCGATTAAATGCGACTTTGTGCAAATACGGACCACAAGTCCATTTAAAAACAATTACATATTATGGTACCAGGAAGAGTAAAGCAATATTGTAATCTATAAAGCACGTCAAAACTATGGACATCAATCAATCTATACAGGGTGTAACAAAACTTGATGTACAACCCGAAAACGGGTGAATCAACATCGTATTTGGAGACGATTGAGTAATATGACTTTTTTATCTGAGCTTAAAAAAAAATTTTCTTCCCATAAAAGTTTTCATAAGTATGGCAGATTAAGTGAAATTACATAAATTCTTATAAAATGCGGTTTTTTTATTTTGTTTTCTTCATGGATAGTTTAATTTGACTAAATACATGATATTTGATAGCAATTTGCAAAAAAAAAATCAATTTCATACTCAATTTTCTCAAAAACTAATGGTCAAATCAAAAAAAAAATATTCCACAAAATCGACTCCTAATATTATGTGGATTCACTGGTTTCCCGCTTGTATATCGAGTTTTGTTACACCCTATATAAGACATTCAAGGCAATAAGAACACAAATATATTAAAAAAAAAAAAAATTGATCATTAATAATTCAATTAGCATTTTGATGGAACGTAGAAAATCGATGTCAAAATTTTGAGAATTCCCGAGACATTTGAGAGGCACTTTGATTCGGAAATCTTTCTTAACTTCAAGTGATTAATTGAGTAAGTTTTTTCTGTTTGCCATTTGTGCAGTCGGATCTGGAGGGGGCGGCGAGCGAGATGGAGGACAGCGTGTCGGTGCCGGCGCAGCTGGAGAAGGTGAGCAAGGAGCAGCTGTTCGCCGCGTACCGCCGCTCCAGCGAGAAGTACAACAAGTACCGGGGTAGGTACACGGACCTCGCCAGGCACTACAGGAACCTGGAGAGAGAGAAAACGCCAAGGCCAAGGTGAATATTGCACTCTCACTAACTTGCAACTGATCACCTAATCATTACATATCATATGGCATGCACATTAGGGTGGCCAAAAATGTTAAATTTCCCCCTACACCTCAGGGCACCCGCTAAGTTTTTTACTTTAGTTGATAGTAGTTAAGTGCTAAATTTTCAATGTTCTAGGTGGAATAAAAGGCTATGCTCAACGTCTCCAAGGTTTTAAAAATTTTTGTAATTTTCCCATATAAAAAAAAAAAAAGAAATTTTTGTGAAAGAAATACCAAGAAAAATGTGTTAAAAGAGTTGAAAAAATTAGAACTATCAATGGTTGTTTGTGAGGAGTGCTTTTATTCAAGTGATTATTTTGGACTTTTTGTGAAAATATTTGTCATCTACACATCAACACGTCAAGCGGACTCTATATTCTTGATAGGTGTCAAAGATTTAGAACCAATATCTCGATTAATTAGTTACCATTCATCATCAATATTATACTATGAAATAAACTAATTTACTACTTCCCAGGTAGTTGTACTTAATTTAGAACAACCCTCGAAATGCCAGATTTTTTCATATTTTTTCTTAATATTACATACCTTTGAGCACTGTCTTCCAATTTAGAATATTAGCTTCAAACTTTACCTGAATACTTGTTTTACCACTGATAATGAGTGGGTGCCCAGACATGTAAACTAGTTTTGAAATTTGAGTTACGAGAGCAATGTACCCTGGAACAGAGTGCGAAGGTAACCCACACGACTGTTTTGTGGAGATCCTGTTCGGATCCGGTGAGGACTTGTAATCTGATGCTTGGCTGTTTCTAGGCTCACCTGGAGAGTGCACTACGGATGGAACTGGACGAACAGAATATCAAGATAGAATCTCTCAAAAGCAAAGTCAAACTGCTTCAGTCCTACAATGGTCAGAGTCCAGCTGATTCCATACATGAAACACATTTAGAAGGTAATTTAGTTTCTAGTTGTACATTTGCATTGAATTGATGTTTTCCTTTAATCTTTACTAAGTTTTTTGTACTTTCGTTGCAGCAGAATCATCTAACCTATGTCAAAGTGCCCCAAGCAATGGAGAAACTGCCGTTGTAGACCAACAAAAACCTCTCATCAGTTTTGGCGACCAGGAAGATAGTAAATCCCCCGCTTCAGAAGATTTAGAAAGTAAACATTCCGCAGAAATCCAAAGACTCAACGATAAAATACAAAAACTAGAACTCTTCACAACTAAATGTAAAGAAACTATCAAAACTTTAAAAGAAAAAAGTGCCCAGCTAACGACAGAACTGCAAATATCTTCCACGCAGCTAGACAAGAAGAAGGCAGATTTTGAAAATTTAGAAAGTAAGGTAGCTCATATGGAGAGTATTAGGAAGGAGCTATCGCAGTCACGGGACCAAGAAGGAAAGTTGAGGGAAGAATTAGATTCTTTCGAGAGCAGAAAGGCTCGAGATATCGCCGCCATACAACTAGACCTACAGCGCGCTAAGTCAGAAGTATTAGCTCTGGCGGAGAAGGTAGACATTCTCAGCAAGAGGGAGGAAGACAACGTCATTTCCCTCGCTGAGAACAAGCTGAGTGTTCACAAGGAACTCGAATCCAAGGAAAACGAAATCAAAATCCTCAAGGACAATATCACAAAAGCCAATTCCAAAATCAAGGCCAACGAAACTACCATAGAGAATCTTAAGCTAGAAGTTAAGGATCTAGAAGATGATAGATCGAAGATGAGCGAGCAATTAGCAAACCTTGACGCAGCTAAAGACCAGATCGGCAATCTAGAAGGAAAACTCTACCAACTGAGGATACAGGTGAGCGAGACGGATAGCAAAGTGTTCTTCTCTGACAGAAAATATCAAGTGTACAGAGCTTCAACTCAAGCAGGAAGTTAGCGAGAAACTTGCCGTCATCGACAGGAACAATTTCCTAGAAGGAAGGAATAAACACCTCGGAGACGAGAAAGCCAAGAAAAATAAGCAGATTGCCGACCTGGAGAAAGAAATGATGGATTTACATAAAAACAACGGGGAGAAGGATGATTTGACTGCGAGTTACCAAGACTTACTTAAGGAGAAAAATATTATTAAGTCTGAATTTGAGCAGGTGTACAGTTGTAAGGAATCCTTAGAAAACGAATTAAATATTGTCAATTCCAAGTGCCGCGATGTAGAAAGTAGGCTTGAAGAAATGTCTTCTGAAAATGGTGCTCTTAAATCGCAAGTAGAGAATTTGAATGTGCAGCTGGAAAGTTTGCAAATCGAAAAAGAAAGTTTACAAAGTTCATTGGAGTCTAATTCTGCGGAATTACAAAGCTTAAAGACAGAGTACCTTACTTCCAAGGAAGAAATGTGTGCCAAAGTTAAGGATCTAGAAAATCAGCTTTCCCAAGAGCACGTTCAAAAAAATGGAAACTGATTTGAAGGAGTACGAAAAAAAATTGTCTAGTTTGGAAGAATTGAAGACCACTTGCCATAATTTATCTAATGAAAAGACTCGATGCGAAGAAAAAAAATTAGAACTAGAAGAAAAATTCAAGGAATATGATCAGCTAAAAAAGATTTACGAAGAATTACTAGTTGAAAAGGACAAATGGGCTTCTAATATCGAAGCCCACGCTACAGAATCAGTCTTGTTGAAAAACGAATGCGAACAGCTTCGATCAGATAAATCCCATCTTGAGGAGAAGATTACTTCTCTGGAACAAGAAAATAGTCGAGAGAAGGCGAGAACAGACGCTCTAGTGGCGGATATTCAGCTACTGCAGGGAGAAATCACATCGGTACAGGACTCACATTCACAAATCATGTCTCAAAAGAATCAAATAGAACAGAAAATTACTCTTATGGAAAAATCTGACTCCCACAAGAAGAGTGAAGCTGATCTACTTATCAATCAGCATTCTGCGGAGATCGAGGAACTTAAAAATAAATCCCAGAAAACTACATTCCGAAAAGACAAATTAATCAGTGAAAAATTCGGGCTTACCGAACAGTTAAACAATCTTCAGAAGGAAATAGAAAACAACAAAACCAAATTAAAGGAGCATTCAGAAAAAAGCGAAGTTTGGAATATCAAACTCTCAAATATTCTAGATGAGAATAATAGTTTGCAAGAAAAGTGTACTCGGTTAAAACAAGAAAAGGAATCAGTTGCCGAAAAGGTCATCAGCTTGGAACAGAAAATTAGCCAATTCGAAGTTATGAAAACCAAGTTTGAAGAATCCAAACTGGAAACTGAATTCCTCAACATGAGGTTATCCCAAATAGAAAATGATTTTTCACAAGCGAGCAGTGATAAAAATAAATATATTACCGAAAAGGAATCTTTACAAAAAGAACTCACGCGTATCACTAATCTTAGAAAATCAGAAACAGATTCCCTCAAAGACGAATTATCTAAAATAAAGGCAGACCTTAAACATTTACACGAAGAGAGAGCAACAGTACAAACAGAAAAAGATCAACAGTATTCAGAAAAATCTCAGTTGATTTCTAAACTTCAGGAGTACGAAGAAAAAATTACAACAATAGACCAATTACAGATAGATAAGAAAAACTTAGAAGTCCGCCTCACTGAAGTACAGGACAAATACAGGAATGTAGAAGATTCAACCAACGAAGAATTAATGTTACTGCAGGAAGCCAATAATTCCCTAAGAAATAAATGTGAAAAATTGGAATTGAAATGTTCAGAATTCGAAGGTCTCACTCAGTCATATTCCACTTTAGAGTCGGAAACTAAACTTATGAATGTTAAGGTAAAAGTATTAGAAAAAATAGAGGCGGAGCATAAAACAATGCTGGAAGACTTCCATTCCTTGAAAAGTGAGAAAACCAAACTGCAAGCTGATATCGAGGGTCTACAGGCTCATCTAACCAAAGTCTCCAAGGACAACAGCCAACTCAACGACAGGATACGAGAACTCGAAGCTAATGGAGAAATAATGCAAGCCAGCTACCAACAGAATCTGAATTCTGCCCCGGCGACAAATATCCTCGATGTCTCAGCGATGCAAACTGCAGATCGCAAAACTAACAGAAGCCAACTCCCAGCTGCTCGAAGACTTGAAAACCACGGAAAACATTTCGAGCAAAGTCTCAGATCTGGAGAGGCAAAACTCAATCTTAATAGAAGAAAAACTAGAGCTCCAGGATCAGATAACTTCCTCGTTAGACCGACACGACAGGATTTCCATCGGCGGCGCTACAAACTCCGACAGCGATTTTGAGCTGAACAGCTTACGCACGCAGCTAAGAGAGGCAATCAACGAAAAAATGGATCTCGAAGGACGCCTAGCCGATTTGGAACTCATGAGTCGATCGGGTGACAGTAACATTAGATCTCTAGAGCAAAAAAACGAGAAATTAAAACTGACAAACGACAAGTTGGAGAGGCGGCTGGACGAGGCTCTCGTTTCCTTGAACCACATAAGGACTATGGAGGAGAACACGGAGCTAGAGTACCTCAGGAATATACTGTACGAGTACCTGACAGGGCCTACCAACAACAACATGGTGCTTGCTAAAGTGTTTGCAGCCGTTGTGAAGTTTGACCAGAGACAGACGCAGCTGGTGCTCGAGAGAGAAAAAGAAAAACAAGGCGTGGTGAGTACAAACATTTATATATTATTGATATCCCAACAGAGACAGAGAAACTCTGGAAACAAATGTGGGTTATCTAGGCGTTTACAGGGCTTATGACCTGTCATTGGCTAGGCCCACTTGATGTACTTACAACAGTCCCCATTCCGCCCATCATCCCCCCATTCCCCAAATTTTAAAATTTTGGATCAACCATATATGTTAAATTTTTGAAACTACCATGTATTTATTGAGTTTGTACAGAAGTATCCACATTTGAGTTGGTTTTTTTTGACAGTTTTTAATATTTTTTTCTCTCTAGTGACATCTGTTGAGAAGATTGTTAAGCATTTTTGGCAATCTATCTTTATTGGTGTAGTTGATTTTATGTTGTATGGTTGTGTACGCACATAATAGGATTGTTCACTCTCTTGTTTCAGCTCGGACACCTGGGATTGTTGTTGATGGGTTAACGGATTACTAGTAAAAAGCTAATTGCTAAGGGCCCGTTTGTTTGATCAGAAGTTACGTCTTAATTTAGTTAAAAACAACCGTGGGTAAGAGTAAAAGTATAAGTTACTTCAGAATAGGTTTGACATCGGTTTTTACTCAAGTTTAAAATTCTTTGGTTAATCGCGTTCCAAAACTAAACGATGAAATTTCTATGGAACGACACAAATTTAATCATTTTTTCTATGCCTCGAGCGATCAGCTGTTAGATGGCCGCCTTTAAAATTTATACTTTTACTGATATACCCTTATCCAAATCAGCGGCCTTATTTTTTTTTAACCAATGAGTATACAATTTGGACCACCAGCTCGAAGTAACTCACGATCAAACAACTCAACCACTTTTCAGTATTTTGCTAAACTTTTAACTTTTACTTTAGATTTTTAACTTATACCACTGATCAAACAACCGGCCCTAATTTCTGTTTAATTTGGTATAATTTAACATTGAAGCAATCATTTTCCATTAATATATTGTAGTTATTATGTAGCTTTTTGTAAATGAAAACTGTGCTAGTGAAATTTTCTACTTATGACATTTTATAATTTTATTTAAGTACTTTTTATATGCTGTTATACTGAAATCAATGGTAGTACCTACATAATTTGGTAAATTAATTTATTATTTTTGTACATAACGATTATTGTTTAATGCCTATTTATTTATTTTTATATAGAATAAATTTTTTTATTATGATATTTATTGTCTTGTGTTTTATTTTTAACTCTATACTTATACCTAAGGGTGCCCATTGTGAGAGAAATAAGAAAATGGGAAGATATCATGAGTTATCCGAGTTATGGGAAGTTATCCGAGATCACAATATTTCTATGTAAATAAATAGAAGAAAATAATAATAATAAAAAATAGCTTAATTAATTCTTTCATTATTGATATCTCGACAGAGTAGCTCTGGAAATGATTTGTTTTGATATGATAACGTCTTATAAATCGGTGAACGCCGGCTGCACACGCGAAAAAGCATGACTCATTGTCACGTTCCCGCCTGAGCCGAGTGTGCAAGCGAGAGGCGCGGTAAACAAGCGATAGAGAGGAAGCATGATCGGCCTAAGCGTTCGGTTTGTGAACGCTAATCTATCTCTCTTCCACTCCATCGACCGTTGCGTCCGAGTAGAAGGGAGACAGCAGCAGCACACAAGCTACAAAGTGAAATTAACAAGTGCAAAAAAATGATAATTTATTGAAAAAATTGTAATTTTCAATTAACTCCTGCTTTGTATTATTAAAAAAAAATGCTAATTCAGTAATAATAATTCAATTCAATTCATAAAAGTATGCTATTTTTCATTTTCTTATGAACGTTTATCACGTAAAATTATCATCTCCGTAAACCGACTTTACAGACAACCAAAAAAGTTTTTTTTAATTATCTTGGCGTTTAAAGGGCTTATTGACCTGTCACTGGCTGGGTTATGTGGCCACTTTTGATGTATTACTACATTCCCCATTCCGCCACATCATCTGATAATCTATCATATTTTTGAAACCCTGTAATAAAAATATAGAAATCGCCTTCGTCATTCCAATATCGCGTAGCTATAGGCCTCTGTTGAGAAAATTGCTAAGCATTTTCGCAATCTTTCTAGTTGATTGTAGGTAAGACTCGAATTGAGTTTAGTTACTTACTTCTCTTCAATTAATTTTTGCTTGTATTTTTTCCAGTAAATTTTTAACAACATTTTGAATGTGTACAAATGAATTATTGTAAACAAATAAATCAATATTTGATATTAGCCCAGCATAGGTATAATCCAGTAATTTGTCTGCAAGCATTGGTTGGTCCATTCAAAATGTAAAAAATTGAAAAAATTGATTTTTGATTTATTCAATTCCCGGTAGGATCATCAAAATCGAAAGTGATTTTTCTAAATCCTGGGTGTTTCGTGATGTTGTTTGCGGATAAAGATAGTAAAACCGGAAGAGTTTTAGTAATAGGTGGCGGAGGGTCTGGGCTTGTCAACTTAATTATAATGGGACCATCATCATCATACCATATCCGCTCCCTATGTGGAGCGCATATGGATTCCACAAACTGCCTCTCAGGCCAAGCGATCGGCCGCCAGCTCTCGTGCATCCTCTCAAGTCAAGCCCACGTCCCGCAGCTCTGACGCAAACGAACTGTCGACGAATGGGACCACTAGACCATTATTATTATCATTATTAAATTGTACTTTCAATTTTTTTTGTGAATGCAGAAAAATAAAACAACAAAAAACAAAACCTCCGGTGCAATCCGTTTGTAAATCGGATAATTAATAAGCGTGATATTGTCATCTAAAGTTTGAGTTTTGTAAAAAACGATTTGCGATCAGTGACGTCACAGAGTGCGTGATGTCACGCGATAAATTGTACCTATTTGAATCGTATGATCGCTTGACGTCAAACGCACGATTATTACCACCTCATAGATTGATCAATTTACCTCCTTCACACCCAGGCAAAAAAACATTCATAATGCATTTTTTTTTGTCGAAAAGGGGATTTTTATAAAAAAAAATCAGAAAAATATTTAATTTCTAATTTTCAGTGGGAAAAGAAAATAGTAGGTACCTACAAGAAAAACACTTCGTTTTGGAAATCTAAAAAAATTAAGAAAGGTCTTTTACGATGGTTCGGTCATGTATATTGGATGATGAAAGAACGGCTTAAAAAAATACATGATGCGACGGTGCCTGGATGTTAGAAGTCGAGGAAGGCCCGAAAAAGACATGGCATGATCAAGTAAAACAAGTGCTTGAAAGTGGGCATGAAAGAAGTCGGGAATAAATCGACTGCATGGGAAGATGTATGAATGTGGGAGGAAGCAAGAGAAGTATTACCAGGACATGGTGGTGTGGCGAATCTAACCTCATATACTCTGCCTACCCCTTCGGGGAAATGGCGTGATGGCTAGTTAGTAAACTAGTTAGTTATGAAACAATAAAATTAATATATCTTAGTAATAAACATTAAAAACAATATCAGCTGTTTCAAAATCAGTAAAAACAAAATCATAGTACTAATTGCATTACTACTACTATTCTCTTTTGTCCCGCACCCAATGGAGCAATAGGGCACTGCATTGGTACACCAAGTGCAGTGAATCGTGTTAATTTGGTTCATGAAATCAAGATTACATACATATGATATATTTTATGTGAAAAACACATTCAAATAAATATCTCATTATTGACCTCCATCGGAATTGAACCCGCGACCTCAATATGCACTGCGACATTGTATTCATCGCCTCGGCCTAGTGTACATAGAAATATGTAAGCCATCCGCGATCCGTGATATAACATCATGTAATTTATTAAAATATACCGCGATACCAAATCGTATTATCACTATAAACGGTCCAAAAATATAAGTAGTACCTACCACCATTTTAAGCTAGATTCGTGAACCAATAAAATTAGAAAAAATCTATAAAAATTGCATCATCGAGTTTCTTAATTTTATTGTAGATCGAAGATTACGATATTAGTTAAGTACTCGTCAATGCGTTTTTTAATAATTTGAGCCAATTAACAGAAATAAAACCCCTAATACATTAGCATTGAATGGGTAAATTAAGAAAGGAAGGTAGGTAGGTTAAAGCATTTTGGGTGTGTTGAAATACCTTCTATTACACTAATCTGGATTTATCCCATGACGGGAGTTGGTATACAGGGTGTAACAAAACTCGTAGTACAACCCGTAAACTGGTGAGAATCTACATCGTATTTGGAGACGATTGTGTAAAATGAATTTTTAAATCTGAGCTTTGATGAATAAATCATTTTTAATATCTCTCACAAAAGTTCATAAGTGTGGCAGATTAAGAAAAACTGCTACAATTCTTATTAAAACGCATTTTTAAATTTGTTTTCTTTATGGATAGTATTAATTTGACTAAATACATGATATTTTATAACAATTTGGAAAAAAAATCGAAAAAAAAAACAACTTTGTACTCAATTTTCTCAAAAACTAAGGGTCAAATTAAAAAAAAATACGAGTTAGCAAAATCGACTCCAAATATGACGTAGATTCACTGGTTTCCTGCCCACTTTCGAGCGCTTGTTTTACTTGCTCCAAGCCATGTCTTTCTCGGCCTTCCTCGACTTCTACGTCCAGGCACAGTCGCATCAAATATTTTTTTTAGCCGTTCTTTCATCATCCCATTCGCTCTTCATGACCGAAGCAACGTAAAACGCCTTTCTTAATTTTGTCGATAATGCTGTATCTCAGAGCCTAGCATTGTCTGCTTCACTATTTCAACATTAGTCATACATAGTTTATACCACACATTCGCCTGAGAGATCGCATTTCAACTGCATTCAATCTACTTTCATCCTTATTTTTCCAACTCCATACTTCGCTTCCATACATGAATGTGTCTTTGGTTTGCCTATTATTGATACCTACTCTCAGGTAATAGGTAGTTCGAATTCTTTCCAAAACTTATTCCCTACCTTCATCCATTCCGATTAATTTGTCACCTGTTTTTTGACCTCAAACCGCGTCCTCATCCGTTCTTCCTGTTAAATCTAAGACCTACTGTACCTTTGTTCTTTTTCCACCAAAATCCCTTCTCCCATACTCAATACCCCCTTTCGACCATCCCAGTAACCAATCTCGAATCCCCTCTGTGAAAGTTTTATACAGTGCACTGTTGTTTCCTTGGTTGTCCCGCCGCGCCAGTCCAACGCGGTGTTTCCAGGGTATTCCAGGATACTTCACCCTTTCTAGTGGTCCTTCATTCGTCATTTCCCGCCCCTGTTGAGTCCCACTCTGGTAAGTCCGATTTCCATATTCCGATCCTCGTTCGGACGAAGTTACCAAGAGAGTCTCGTCGTGGCATAACCAGACTTAAAACAATAAAAAAAACTTTTGTTGTCTGTAAAGTCGGTTTACGGACGATAATTTTACGTGATAACGTCATAAGAAAACATTGATGAAAAAATTGTATAATAATAATAAAAGAATTTATGAATTGAATTATTAATACTGAATTATCATTATTTTGTATAATAATAAAAGCAGGAGTTAATTGAAAATTACAAATTTTTTTTCCATAAATTATCATTTTTTTGCACTCGTTAATTTCACTTTCACTTTGTAGCTTGTGTGCTGCTGCTGTCTCCCTTCTACTCGGACGCATCGACCGATGGAGTGGAAGAGAGATAGATGCGTCACAAACCGAACGCTTAGGCCGATCGTGCCTCTCTATCGCTTGTTCCGCGCTCTCGCTTGCACACTCGGCTCAGGCGGAACGTGACAATGAGTCATGCTTTTTTGTGTGTGCAGCCGGCGTTTCATATCATATAAACGGCATCAAGCAGGCCTCAGTCCACGTGACGGAGAATACACCTTCTGCACCCGGCCACGCGGTCACGATGCAAGCGATGTGGGTCTGTACATTAAAAAAATCCGCGTCGTACTACATCTGATACCGAGAGCAGAAAATGTATATTATAAATGTCTGGATTATGTAATATTTAATTTTACAGTTGTACTCATACTAAATGTTGATAGTTACGAGTAAATCATAGGCCATTGTCAAGATTTTACAATTCACTAGGTGCGATTATTTTTCATATTGGTTAGTAAATGAGGCCAGTATTCTGCATGGTGGCATCATAAAAGTGACAAACCTGTAAACGCCTAGATATCCATATTCCCTTCCAAACTTCTCATATCTCTGTTGAGATGTCAAATTGTAATTATTAGCCCGTAATGGGTGAAATCCAGTTTTTGTCTACAAGTAATTGGACACACTCAAAACTGTTGTTTATATAAAAGTTAGCTGGAAAAAGTATAAGCATAACAAATTGAGATTCGTCTTCAGCCGGTTTCCTAGCAGATATATAATCGGTAAAGAATCTGACTTGCAATCATAAAGGTTTCTGCTAAAATGCTTAGCATACTTATCTCAATTGGATGACAGAGAGTGTTCACATGTGAAGCGTCGCGCCATTATTATTGTATATTGGCAGATATGGATATCAAATACTAGGTGAAATGGGGAATGTTGTAATTACATCAGTGGCCACTTAACCCTCAGCCAATGACAGGGCATAAGCCCTGTAAACGCCTAGATATCCATATTCCCTTCCAAATTTCTCGTCTCTGTTGAGATGTCAAATTGTGACAAAAATAACTTTAAAAATTACTCTTTAACATATAAAGTATCAAATCTTATAAATATTCTTTCTTAAAATGATAAGAGCCCATTAAAATCGGATTGTAGGAGGTAGCGTTGCTGATCACGTGGGCATGTCTGAGGTTGTTTTATTTTTGTCAAATAGTTATATTCGCCTACGATTGCTGTATCATATGTATAATATTACAGAATATTCCACTCCTTTCCCTTATTTACACCCGATGGTGCATAGGGCATCAAATGTAAATGGGTTTTATTTAATTGGTTCTTTGTTTTTTTTTTGGGACACAAAAAAACACAATATATTTATTTTTTGAGTCCATATATTATATCTGCGGTTCGCTTAAGGTTTTAGACGCTTCTGCGCAATTACGAATTCAGTACAAAATCGTATGCGCAGTAGTTGAAAAAATTTAACAAGAATCGAAGCGCTGAAGTACGAAAATTTTTTCTGAAATTATTATTATCTTATTATAATTATCATCATTTATTATTATTTTCTCACATATTTATGTCGAACATATATCCCATTGAAACGGTTCATATTATTAATAATATTTAGTCATTTTGTATTTTTTTTAATTAATAAAATAAATTAATTGGCCATTGCCATGAATGTCAATCAACTTGATGAAATCCTGAGTATTGGTTAAACTTTGTTAATATTAATAATAAACTTGGTTAATATTTAAATATGTCCGTAGATTTTCACGGTCGTCGATGATTCTATTTGTTTTGTTTTTTGGGATTATCAGTGTTATGTTTTTGGGTCCTCTCCGACGTTTCGGCCACCGTTGCAGGCGCCATCTTCAGGGTGTGTAAAATGTGGTGTGTTTATGTACTTGGAATTTGTACCGTGCCGCAGTCGGCAGTAATTATTTTATTACATTGGTATCATATTTATATTGGTAGAAACGTTAAATGACACAATAAAACAGCTTCGTTTTTTGCACCTTTTATGGCTGGTATTAAATAAAATAAACAATATTTATATACCTACTTACTAATAAACTAATTTTACTATATGGACAAGACAAAGTTATTCACCGGAGGCAAGCCCACCTTATACGGGACTGAAAACTGTACAGTTTCTTGAGCAGTTTGCAAACTGTTCCGTATAAACCGAAAACTATATTGAACATTGAATGTGAATTGTGTTGCTTAGAACGGAATAACCGCATTTTCAGGAAAATATTTTTATCGTATCATCTACTAGTGTTTTATTCAATTGATAGTGTTGTAATAATTGAACTTGATAACCGAAATGTACAATATTTTGTAGAATAGAGTTAATGGTGCCTTAAAGTCGGTAGTATCTGTTAAGTGCTTATTAAAAGTGGCTAAATTGGCAGTGCATAATGGAGTTCTGGTACCACCCCTTATGTATGCAAGCGAAGTATGGAGTTGGAAAAATAAGGATGAAAGTAGATTGAATGCAGTTGAAAATGCGATCTCTCAGCGCGATGTGTAGTAAACACTATGTATGATAGGTGCACTAATGTTGAAATTAGAGCAGAATGCAAGGCTGAGATAAGCATTATCGACAAAAATAAGAAAGGTCTTTTACGTTGGCTCGGTCATGTAGAGCGAATGGATGATGAAAGAACGGCCTAAAAAAAATATATGATGCGACTGTGCCTGGATGTAGAAGTCGAGGAAGGCCGAGAAAAACATGGCATGATCAAGTAAAACAAGTGCTTAGAAAGTGGGCATGTAAAAAGGTCGGAATAATCGACGTGCGTGCATGAGAAGATGTATGGTATGTGGAGGAAGCAAGAGAAGTATGCCAGGATAGAGTGGTGTGGCGTTCTATCCTCTTCTGCCTAGCCCCTTCGTCGGGGAAATGGCGTGCTGTGGTTAGTTTAGTAAGTTAATTAGTTAGAAATTGACATTTCAAATAAACATTTCATATTGACCGCCATCGGGAATCGAACCCGCGATCATAGGTGTGGCAGCCAAACCCGTTACCGAGACTTTCCCAACAATCGATATTTACTATTGTAAATTTTCCGGCATTGCGATCGGTTAGTTACAGCTCTAGTGCGGTGTCTTGTTTCATGTTAGTCTGTTCCGTAGAGCGAGACGGACGTGTGTCGGAAAATTCATTCGAATTTCGAATCCCGTTTAAGTGATTTATTGCCATTATCGCGTTAATCGAAAACAATCCGGAGTACTTAATTAACTTTGCCCGCCTTTTTCGCCATAGACAATAATTTACTCTTAAAAAGTTTCCTTTTTCGGAGTGGTTCAAGTAACAAAAATAAGTAAAATATTTTATAACCTTTGTGATTTTTTAAAACTGATTTTTATGAAATAATGTGAGAGTATTAGTTGAAAAATATTTTAGCGAACTTTTTGTATGTATTTTGTTGAAAATAAGAAAGCATTTTATCATCGTGAGTGTCAACTGAGAAATTAATATTGATGCCTGCCGATGGTAAAGTTTACTTCATATCATTTTTGGAAAATACGTATTTATATTTGCATTAACTAACTAACTAACCATCACGCCATTTCCCCGTAGGGGTAGCAGCTTGAGAGGATAGAACGCCATACCACTCTGTCCATGACAGACTTCCTTTGCTTCCTCTACATTCGTATCTTCTCATGCACATACGACGATTTATTTCGACTTTTCACTTGTCCACTTATCAAGTACTTGTCGTACTTGGTTCAAGCCATGTCTTTCTCGGCCTTCCTCGGCTTCTACATCCAGGCACACTTGCATTTAAACTTCTTTTAGCCGTTCCTTCATCACTCATTCGCTCCACATGACCAAACCATTGTAAGAGCCCTTTCTTAATTTTGTCGATAATGCTTATCTCAGCCTTGCACCCTGCTCTAATTTCGACATTTGTACACCTTTAATACATAGTCTTACCACACATTCGTCTGTTCTGAGAGATTCGCATTTCAACGTTATACTTAAAAGTATAAATTAGTGCGAAAAAAAATGCTGTTATCAATAGGAAGGAATATAAGATTTGATATATTCTTCATATTTTTAAATAATGAAATCAATATTTTCACTCATAATTTTTACTTACAAAATTTGCTTACTTGGTTCACGTATTTCCATTGAGGTAGAAAGAAAAAGACATCTTCAGTTTTTAAACTAACTTTTGGAACTTTTGTTGCGATATTATTAGCAAGTTTATTCGCGTAAGCTTTATTTTAGTTGTTAAATTGTACAATCCATTGTTTAAAAAAATAACTCATCCCTTGGTTATGAAATCTTATAAAATAGACAATAGAAAATGTTTTCAACTTAAAATAGAAAGTTAAAAGTACTTTGTTTAAATGTTGTACCATAAACAATAGGCACAATGCTTTTGTATTACTCCTATAGACTGGGCGTTTATTTATGGATTTTTTTTACTTTTCGTTTTTATTTTACATTTTGATTGATGTAATTTTTATTTTGCACAGCGTATAATTGGAAAAATATTTCGTAACAGCGAAATTTTATTGTGCGCAGCAAAATTTTAATCCATTTTTTTTTTAAATTACTACTACTACTACTTTCCCTTATCCGCACCCAATGGTGCATACGGCACTGCATTGGTACACCAAGTGCAGTGTGCTTGACATTTGATTACATGAAGGTAAGATGATCAGTCTTACGCTTCAGTTCGAGTCCAAGGTATCACACATGAAATATTAATATGAAAATCTCCTGTAAATCAATATTTCATGTTGACCCCCTACGGGAATCGAACCCGCGACCTTGTGCACGGTAGCCGATTGCGCTACCACTATGCTACGAGGCGGACAATAATAATACTTAAATATTTTGCAATAAATTTTAAAATTGATAGAAGTGGAGGTAGGTCTTGCACAAATTGATGAATGGATCAGCCCAAGTAGATTATGTAAGTTAATGGAGGATTTATTGATTATTAAAATGTAAAATGTTTCCCTCGGCACTGGATATCCCAGTAAGGGAACATTATCATTAAAACAACATTTTGAACGTATACAAATACTTGTAGACAAATTACTGTATTATACCCATGCTGGGCTGATATCAGATATTATTGATATCCCAATAGAGATAGAGAAACTCTGGAAACGAATGTGGGTTATCTAGGCGTTTTACAGGGCTTATGACCTGTCATTGGCCGGGTTAAGTGGCCAAGTAAATAATAAAGCTCGAAGAGCCAATAAAGAAGATTGCCAAAAAATGCTACAACTAAAACAATATTCTCAACAGATGTCACTAGAGAGAAAAAATGTTAAAAACTGTCTAAAAACCAACTCAAATGTGGATACTTCTGTACAAACTCGATATATATAGTAGTTTTAAAAATTGGTCATATATCAATGGGGAATGTTGTAGTACATCAAGTGGCCACATAACCCAGCCAATGACAGGTCATAAGCCCTGTCTGTTTCTCTGTCTGTTGGGATATCAATAATATCTGATTATCATTATATTAAACATTATTAAGAATGTAAAAGACCGAATAAATATCGCCACCTGTCCAGGGCTAGGCGGGGGCCCCATGGGGGAGCACACGGTGCACTGGTTCCGCAAGGGGCTGCGCCTCCACGACAACCCGTCGCTGCGGGAGGGGCTCCGCGGCGCCGCGACCTTCCGCTGCGTCTTCATCATAGACCCCTGGTTCGCGGGGGCCTCCAACGTCGGTATTAACAAATGGAGGTAAGCCAATCTACTCTGTTCTCAATGCTACTTGCATTTATTATAATATATGACTCGTATAGTTCCCAAATATACTTGGGAAGTATGTTTACAAGAGACGGAAATGTGGATAAGGACATTGAGAGAAGGGTTAGTGCCGGAAACAGAGTTAATGGTGCCTTGAAATCCATAGTGGCAAATAAGAACTTATCGAAAGAAGCAAAAATTGGCAGTACACAACGGAGTTCTGGTACCAACCCTTATGTATGGTAGTGAAGCGAGGTGTTGGAAAAAGAAGGGATGAAAGTAGACTGAATGCTGTTGAAATTGCGATCTCTGTGTGGTAAGACTATGTATGATGAGATAAGCATTATCGAAAAAAATAAGAAATGGCTTTTACGATAGTTTGGTCATGTGGGGCGAATGATTGATGAAAGAACGGCTAAAAGAAGTTTAAATGCAAGATTGCTTGGATGTAGAAGCCGCGGAAGGCCGAGAAAGACATGGCTTGACCAAGTACGCCAAATACTTGAAAGTGGGGTCATGTGAAAAGTTGTAATAATCGGCGTATGTGCATGAGAAGATGTATGAATGTAGAGGAAGCAAAGGAAGTATGTCAGGACAGAGTGGTATGGGCGTTCTATCCTCTCTGCCTACTGGCGTGAAGGTTAGTTAGTTAGTTATAGTTCCTATATGCGATGAGTCCATTTTGACAAAATGTTGACAAATTAAATATTTTCGTTGAAGACTAACTTCTTCTTGTTACGAAATCTTGCAAATTGATGTATAATCTGATGATGTATTATTTTAATACACGTATTCTCAATAATATATATATTTTTTTTAACTTAAATGTATACAAATACTTGTAGACAAATAACTGGATTATTGGTATCCCAACAGAGACAGAGAAACTCTGGAAACGAATGTGGATTATCTAGGCGTTTACAGGGCTTAAGACCTGTCATTGGCTGGGTTAAGTGGCCATTTGATAATCAACAAAGCCCTGGAAAAAGTTTTTTAAAAAAACGTTAATTTTCAGAAAAATTATCGTCGATACGCATCATGAGAAATTATGTGTCAATCCGATAGTCTATTTCTAATCAAGATACACAACACTTGGTGTACCGATGCAGTGCCCTATGCACCATTGGGTGCGGATAAGGGAGAGTTGTAGTAGTTTAATTTTTCTTTGATAAATGTAAGCAACACTTATCTCCGTTTATTTTCGCTCCATATTATTATTATAGTTCAACCTCCTTGGTACCTACCTTTCTGTCACCAAGTCACGTTGCAGTTCGCGTGTGTCTTGGCTTGGCTTCACAAGTTACCAAACTAGTAACTTAAGTATGTGTACTATACACCCTAGTAAGGTACCTACCGCCACTCATTCTTATCGCTAACTATAGAGTCACGTTGTCCTCAATGCTGTTTGTCGCGGAAATCAAACCAAAATACATATACCGTAAACGGGGCTATTTAGAAAATGCGGGGCTAATTGGAAGTGAGAGATTATAAACTTTTTCATGTAGTTACAAAGAAAATAGTGTTAGCTATTTGCCTATATTAAGGCGCTTTAAGAATAATGGAAAATTAGAGTTATGCAATTTGCCTACATTAAGGCGCAATAAAAAATAAAATTTTGATAGCTCGCATTGGAAGGGGCAAATTTTGGAAACGGCTACGAAATAAATTATACTTATGCAATAATTGACGGTGGTCAATATGAAATAATAATAACATACAAATATGTTTGAAAATCCTTTATGGCGTGTGATGAATCGCTGCCTAAGTACTGAATTTCAGCGGAAAATCCGGGGACTACGTTTGTGCGTAGTAATGAAACTTTCGGCCCGCCCAATCGTCTTTTTAAGCCGTTATATACCTACATTAATTGATTATTTATTACGAAATTCAAACAAAATTCTAAATATGTAAATTAAATTTTCCAGAAACCAGCCCCCACCCCCCCTTCATTCTCTTCTCCCTTTTCTATTTCTAGAAATAAGCTTAACACTCTGGCTTTACGTAATTCTCCGTTACTGCGAGAGAGAGCGTTACGTATTTCAGAAAGGTTGATTAGCGGATATAATCATTATATTCTGATAATATTATATTACCAAGGATGGCCATTGTCATCATCATCATACCATATCCGCTCCCTATGCGGCGCATATGGATTCCCCACAAACTGCCTCCGGTCCCGCAGCTCCGACACAAGCTGTCGGCGAATTGTCAACAGTGGACGACCAGTAGCTCAATCACAGATAACTATCGACGTAGTTAAAAACGTGCTAATCACGTGCTAACGCTAACGATTTGAGCGATCACAATGACATACCGTTCAATACCGCGATCGCCGAGCCGAGCATTGACGATCTGAGCCGAGCGGAGCCGATCTACGCCATATCGCGGCCGTACGTCAAACGTCAAATCATCGCGCTTGTCGGATTTTTTATTATGTCGACTGCTTTTCTCAATATTTGGCTTGCCGAAAACCGGCTAAATTATAATAAAGATTGAATGAATATATGTGCGAATAAGATATATCTCGGGAAATAGCTAGCGACTAGTATGCGCTCGTTTAATAATCCCGATCGATAACTTTTAACGCGTGTTCCATTGTGATCGCGAAAACGTTAAACATCCATGGGTAAGAAATCGTTATCACGTCGCTTATTACCGAGTCGCTAGTGATCTGTGAAACAGGACGCCGAGAACCTGATGCCTTGTAAAATAGGCAAGCATGGTGGCGGCTCTCGGGAGGCATACGTAGTATATATGGCCTATCCACACCTGACAGTACCTACCTGTCTATATAAATACGCGTGTATAGTTGTCGGCACATAAAAAAGCCAATACTAACACATAAACAAAAATATTATGTGTAGTATGAAGTTATTTTAAATGAGTTCGTAAAATCGCCTGGCCTGATTAGTTCTAAGTTTTTGGCGCTCAAAAATTGACAGAAAACATACGGTGACCGTATTTATTTATTCAATTATTTACGGTACAAGTACCTTTTACATGTTAAATTTTATAATTAAAAATTAATGAAATTAATAGTTTTTTTAATTTTTGATTACTACGTCAGCAGCCAAGACGCAGTGTCATGCCTGAACGTAGACGACGCCGTCATGGAAGCCTCGGACCACGTCCTGGATTTTTACACTATTGGTACCAGCAACGGAAGCCCGACCGCATCGTCTGCTCTCCCACGTTGCTTCGCTACCAACGTTGTTCCAGCCGCCGACTTCGTTCCATCTCTACGAACTGCCACGCACTCATCATCCCGAACACGCAACACTCATCCTTGTTAAACTGAATAAACGAATACAAACATCCCCGCGTTTCCACTTAACCTTCCACTGGTAAAAGGGGACTCCTCTATCTCCAAACCCCTTTAGGGGTATTTGTGCTTAGAACATCAAAGATATTACAACAATAAGTTGTTTTTTGTATTTTCGTATGATTTTAATATTATTTCCAGGTTTCTTTTGGAATGCCTCGAGGACTTGGACCGCAGCCTGCGGCGGCTGAGCTCGCGGCTGTTCGTGGTGCGCGGCCAGCCGGCGGACGCGCTGCCCAAGCTGCTGCGCGAGTGGGGCACCACGTCCCTCAGCTTCGAGGAGGACCCCGAGCCGTACGGCCGCGTGCGCGACCACAACAACGCGACCATGTGCAAGGAGATCGGCGTCAAGGTTGTAACCAGGGTCTCGCACACGCTCTACAAGCTGGACAAGTGAGTTACAGCCGACTTTACTTTACTCTGTACCCGTATGCTCCCAAATAGCAATGTATACTTGTTGTAAACATGCTACAAGTTCGAAGTATCAAAGGAGAAGACTTGCCGCAAGTTTGTCTAGGCAAATCCATAAACTTGTGGCAAATCTGAACCAAACTTTCTAATTTGATTGATATTTTTTATTGACATTACTTGGTGGAATTCCATGATCAAATTATTAATATATAACTAATTAAAGGTGAATAAAAAAATACTTGGTACGCTTCCACTTTTTTTATTTTGACCAGTTAGCGCTTTCACCCTGTAACGGGCATCTTCAAACTGGTAACCATGTTTACAAGACAAAAGTATAAATAGCAGTTTTTACATAACATGTTTTTGTATTTCGTCTCTTCTTTCTCTCATATTTACTTTTCCAACTCATGTGTTTTAGTATTTAAATTTATTTTGTAAAAACTGCTATTTATACTTTAGTCTTGTACAACATGTTACCAGTCTGAGAATGCCCGTTACAGGGTGAAAGCGCTAACTGGTCAAAATAAATAAAAAGTGGAAGTGTACCAAGTATTTTTTTATTTTAACTTTAATAAGTTATATATTAATAATTAAAACTTTCTAATATCCGCGTAAAAAAAACGCAACATCTTTGTCACGTGCAGCAAAGCGCTATTTAGTGTAACTCATGTAACTTTTAATAGAGACGGTAATTTATGGACTTGTCCAGAGAAACTTGATGCAAGTCTTCTCCTTTGACACTTCAAATTTGCTGCAGGCTTGAAGCAAGTTTACATTACTATCTAGTACTTAATCTCAAATGAGATCGGCATCACGCGCTGTAAAGCTAGACAAGTGAGTAACTTGTCTTCATGTGCAAGGACATCTGCCTCACTATCGTATTCTGTGTCTCGCCAACTTGTATAAGCTGGACAAGTGAGTTACACTCGTCTTCAGAGTCTCACACGCTCTGTATAAGTTAGATAGTTGAGTTACACGACTCATTTATACAAGTAAATGTAAGTAGGCGTTCACTCTTCGGCTGCTTCTCCTGATTTCGATCTTCTAAATACTTCTTCGGCCCATTGCAATTGATTTAGAATTCAATATACAATGAAAGCCCCACCCTTTCCCTAGACTGCTTTAAAGACTATTGAGTCTCTTTTCAGTTCAGCCAACTCTACCGATTTTTTCAACAAGCTAAACTGCGATTTTAAGATTGTTAGTGTGATAAGAATACGGATGAATTTACGATTATGTACGCGAACAAATACTTTCATTGTACCACTACCACCTTCTCGGCTTATGTATTATAATTGTCATTGTTTCCCTCACCCAAACCAACCAGAGTCGGCCCAAATTAACAGTGGTAGGGATGTTAGTTTCTACCCCGATCATTACTTATTCGTAATTACAACCCCCCGTGTGGGGACCGGTATCCCGCCTCGCCAGGCCCCCCCATCCCAGTCATCCACCCGTGCATCCGCGGTCAGGGTCTCAATGGAGGGGGGATTAGGGAAAAGAGGGGAGGGGACAGAACGCATGTGTGCATCTCACACTATCATCCTATCTGGCAGACACTATTTCATACGTCCCCTGCCGTACCTTATCACAATACCTATCCAAAGACCATCCTATCCTTACAAAAAACACAATACAACACACACAGTACTCCATCCTAGCAGCATCCATTGAATAAATTCACTTACATTGTTTCCTTTTTGTGTTGCTAGAATAATAGAGAAGAACGGGGGCCGCGCGCCGCTCACGTACCAGCAGTTCCAGGCGGTGATCGCGAGCATGGGGGCGCCGTGCTCGGCGGAGGCCACCATCACCGCGGAAGTGCTGGGCGGCGCCACCACGCCCCTGTCTGGTGACCACGACGACAAGTACGGGGTACCCACGTTGGAGGAGTTAGGTGAGCATTGGGAAAAGAAACCACACATTTTTCTATGATTTTGTAATGGCATGATTTGATAACGTAACAATCCAAAACCTCGGTAATGACACTAACATTTTAAACTTATTATTGCAATTGTCTCTGTGACTTGTTATAGCTAATAACCATAGGGTGATGTGTTTTAATAATTTAACGTTTAAAGTTTGTTTAATAGCCATACATTATAAATATTACCTTTCAAAACGAGGCTAGAGCCATGTATAATATTTTCTTATACGTTCTTATTATTTCAGGATTTGATACGGAGGGTTTGGCACCTCCGGTGTGGGTTGGAGGAGAAACCGAGGCACTTACCCGGCTGGACAGGCACCTGGACCGCAAGGCTTGGGTAGCTTCCTTCGGGACACCCAAGATGACTCCGCAGTCCCCTACTCGCCAGTCAGACCGGACTCTCGCCTTACTTGAGGTAACTTATGACCTGTCATTGGCTGGGTTAAGTGGCCACTTGACGTACTAACAACGTTCCCCATTCCGCCCATCATCTGATAACCATATATGACAAATTTTGGAACTACTATATTTGTCAAATTACTATAGGAACTACTATATTTGGAACTACTATATTTGTCATATATATGGTTATCAGATGATGGGCGGAATGGGGAATGTTGTAGTACGTCAAGTGGCCACTTGACCCAGACAATGACAGGTCATAATCCCTGTAAACGCCAGATAACCCACATTCGTTTCCAGAGTTTCTCTGTCCTGTTGGGATATCAATAATATCTGATATCAGCCCAGCATGGGTATAATCCAGTAATTTGTCTACAAGTATTTGTATTCATTTAAAAAAATGTTGTTTAAGAAGAAAATTGATTCAAGGCATCGCGTCGGTTGTCATGGCGATTTGGTATCGGCTGTAGCCCGTGTGAAACTGTGCTTTGCTGTTGCTTCTGTTTTGATAAACTTGCCATTTTTATCTTCAGTGGTGTGGCGTTTCCCTGCAAAAAAGGCAATTTATTATACAAGTAAACCAATTCGAAATTGATTTAAAAAAACCTTTTTTAAATTTATCAAAAAACTTTTTTGTACTTTTTTTTAGTATTTAAAATGTTACCACACCAGGGCCCCTTGCAAAAAAACCGATTACAAAAAATTTTAAATCTACAAAGTTTGGCATTGGGAATATGATAAAAACGGCAAAAAAAATAATTTTTTTTCCACAAAAGTTCATAAGAAAAAGGGCGAAAAGTAAAAGTCAATTTTTTAATTTAAAAGCTTTTTAAAATTTTTTTTTTTATGGGAGAATTGCTAAATTTTTGTTTTTTGGGCAATTTGTAAAAAAATCTAAAAAAAAACCCGTTTTGAAAACTGGGGAAAAAAAAAATATTTTTTAAAAAACCCCCAAATTATGGTAGGTTTCCCTGTAAAGGGTTTTTTTGGGATTTTTGTTTTTTTTGGTTTTTTTTTTTTTGTTTTGTAAAAAATATTTTGAGGGAAAATAG